>SNQJ01S0037046.1:9182-51860 GCA_010110895.2 Picea sitchensis | reverse complement strand
TTTAGGATTTAAGGATAGACCAAACCTGTGGCATTTTTCAAATGTTTGTTTGAGATGAATCATATGGTCTTCATCCGATTTAGAAAAAACAGTAAGATCATCCAAATAGATGACTACAAACTTGTCCCGTTCACCGACGAAAGCAATATCCATTGCGTGTTGAAAAGTAGCTCCTGCATTCATTAGTCCAAACGACATTTTATCATACATAAACGTGCCCCAAGGAGTGGTAAATGCGGTTTTTTCTTTGTCAAGATCACTGACGACAATTTGATTATAACCTGAAAATCCATCAATCATGGACATTCTATTAGCCCCTACTACTTTTTCAAGAACATGGTCCATTTTAGGTAGAGGATAATTATCTTTAAGAGAATATTTATTAAGATTCTTGAAATCAACACATAATCTGATTTCCCCATTTTTCTTTCTAACTGGGACCAGATTAGCTACCCAATCAGAATATCTTAGGGGTACAATTATCTTAGCGTCAAGAAGTTTTTTAACTTCTCGTTCGATAACAGGTAATAAAATAGGGTTAAATTGTTGGAGTTTTTGTTTGAAAGGTTTGACACCTGGTTTGAGAGGTATTTTATGTTCAATTACTGAAGTGTCATATGTTTTCAGATCTTCGTACAACCATGCAAAAACATCTTTATATTTTCTTAACAACTCCGTGTATTTATTTTTGTTTTCTGTTGATAAATATTTGGATAGTTTAACTATTCGGGGGTTTTCTTCAGTTCTTATATTACAATCTTCGACCTCCTTTGGTTGGGGTTGTAGAGTAGTTTTAGAAGGGATATCATCTTGATTAAAAATTCTTTCCAAAGGGATTAGACCCTTGGGGATTTGGTTGTTCTTGAGAACAAGCATTCGGTGGTTTGCAATTTTATCATGAAATTCTTTAGAATCCTCCCCTTCTTGCATGATCCAAATAGGATCATTTTGATTTTCCTAATCGGTATGCATTTCTGCAAATTCATCTAATGATTCAAGAAACTTTCGAAGCTGCTCATCATCTTCAAAAAACTGCCAATGTTGTATATTATTTGGTATTGAAGGGAGATGTCTCATTTGTATATGATATTTTAAATTAAAAGCAGTCGGGGGTGTAAAGGTTGATGCAGCTTTGGCTAAAGCATCAGCCTGTTGATTCTCGGATCTTGGGACGAAATGAAAATTCACGGATGTGAAGAAGTTCTCGATTAAATCCCAGACACAATTCCTATAGGACCATAATCTAGGATTCTTAGCTTGATACTGCCAATTTACTTGTTTTATAATTAACTCAGCGTCACCAAAGACTTCGATTTTCTTAATTTTCATCCTTCCAGCAGCTTCTAATCCTAGCACTAGAGCTTCATATTCACATGCATTATTTGTACAATCTATATTCCACTGGAGCCTATATGAAAAATGAATAAAAAATTGATCATCGGGAGCGATAAGAAGTGCTCCTACCTCGGCTTCAAGATAGGAGGAAGCACCATCAAAATACATTTTCCATACACTAGTACTATATACATTTTTCTCTATTTCTTTTTTTTCAATTTTTTCTTCTATACATTTATCATCTACATCTACTTCAAAATCATCATCTAAAGATAATATAAAATTTCCTAAATCTTGGTCGGCAATATAAACTCGATGATTGTTAGGGTTATTTGGGTCACCTACAGTAAATGCCAACCTAGTCTCTCTGTAAAGACGGGTGAATTGGCCTCCGAAAACTGGAATTGTAGCATAAGTCATATCTAGCTGGAGAGATCCTCCAAGTTTAGCGCCCCATGATCTAGATAATAGCATACCATACTTTGGGGGAATGTCAGCGACTATTACATCCATAAGAATACTTTTAGCAGGTATCTGAGCCAAACCTACCACTAGGTCTTTAATCATACCTATGCATTTTACATTCTTTGAATCGAAAGAATATAAATCACCATAGGGTCTTGTGATTTCGAGACCAATTTTTTCCATTATTTCCTTTGGAATAACATTGTGGGAAGCTCCGGAATCCAACATACAGTTATGGAGAAGGTGGTCAAACAGGGTTAACGTAATATAAAAAGGAGCCACTGTGTCTCTTGCACCTTCGACGTGTGGACCGAAAACTAAGATAGGTTTGTCATCCTCTAAGTTGATGGCATTGGCCTGGATTTCATCTTCAGAAAAATTAATCATTTTGGCGATTTGTTTTCTGTATACAGGATTTTTAGCTAACTCAACAAGGGGAATAGGAATTTTGATTTTATTTATTTCGTTTTCCAAATTGAAGTTTCCTAGAGCCTTGTCATTTTCGATGATCGGGGCTTCCATACTTTTCTTTTCAGTTTTATGTTGAGATGTGACCTTGTTTTCTTTTATAGGAGTTGGTGTCTTCACAGGGAGTTTTTCTACCGGTTCTGACTGTACAGGTTGTGTTTCAGCTGTGATTCTTTTTGCAGACTATTTATCTGCAACCTTTGGAGTTACCACATCAGTTTCGTTTCTTGGCAAATTCTTTTTTGTCGGAACATTTGGGAGATTTTTGTTTCTTAGTCTCAAATTATATTTTCCTTGTAGTTCAGCAATAATATCATCTGCAATATTTTGATATGTGAAATCATCAGTCATATTATTGCTAACCTATTCTTCCGATGTACTTTCTTTATTTAAAGATGCTTCGTAATCCTGTCTAGATAAATAAGGGGATTTATTATCATCTCCAAGGTTACTAATATCTTCATCGATTTCTTCAAAATATCCTAAATCTTCCTCTCCGATGTAGTTTTCACTTTTAAAAGGTGTTTGAATTTTTTGATCTTCATTTTTTATTATTTTCTGTGATCCCTGAGGTTCAGGATTTCTTCGAAAATCTTTTCTGGGGAAATTATCTCTTTTCGATTTCTCTAGTTCCATTTTCGAGATCTTGTTTGAAAGTTATTGAATGACCCTAGCCATCTCTTCTATTCTATCTCCCGAGGATTTTCCTGACCCTGAAGGTCAACCTTGCTCTTTAAATTTTTTATTTTCTTTGTTTCCAGTTTCAGTCTTTTCTTTAAGCTTCCTTGATGCCATCATATTGGATTCAATCTCGAGCGCATCATCCTGCATTTTTGTGAGATCTATTGATCTCCTTTATCTCAATAATAAAGCAAAGTCGGGGTCAAAAGTGCCAGCAAAAGTCACTTTCGCTACAAGTTGTGATGGTTTAACCTCAACTAGAATTTTATTGTACAACTTATTGAACCTCTGTGTGAATTCTAGAACTGACTCAGATTTTTTCTTTCTAAGGGCTCCGAATTCAGTTAATTAGTAGAGGTGATCCTTCCTCTCTCCCCATTGTCTAATAAATGCACTTTCAAGTTCTTCATAATATCTTAAAGATCCAGCTGCTAAGGATCGGAACCAGGTCCTCACCTGTCCCTCAAAAGTTTGAACAAGTAGTCTAGAATAAACATCTTCATGTTCTATTCTGAGTATGTCAGCAAATTGATCAAAAAAGTTTATATGTTCTTGGGCAGTCAAATCACCTTCCCCTGTAAATTTCGGAAGGCTTTTCATATAATTCTCAGGGAGATCATGAAGAGGAATAGGAAGGACAAGGGGAGCATATCTAGCAGCCACTTTAGAGAAAATCCCAAGAAGCGGTGCTTGACCACCTCCAGGGGCACCACCTCCAGCTCCAGTACCTCCTTGTGTAGCCATGGTTAGATTTAGGACTGAAGTTTGGACAGTGTGAGGAGAGGATTCTCGGAAATCTGGAGAAGAAACTTCAGGGAATGAGAAAGTATCAAATGAGGGGGGAAGTGAAAGTGATCTTTCTAGAGTTTTCGATGAGTGTGATTGCGTAAAGTCAAGTTGATCTATAGTATATGTGGACCAAAAGACTTGTTTTAGTGATTTTCGCGATTTTAAAATTTTTTCTGGATTGGAGACTGGCGAGGTTTGCTTACTATCCAGGTTTTTTCTGGTGTTCTTTCGGCTACTAGCCAGTTTAGTTATTGTGGAGTCGCCAAGTGAAAAATAATAGCCTTAGAAGGTTTTATGTTCTTGTTCACTATCAAAAACAAAAAATGTCAATGTCGTTCTACCCAGGGAAAAGATTCATTTCTTCGTTCCCCGACAACGGTGCCAAAAAGATGTTGTTCCTGAGTTTATGTTTTAAGGCTATAAAACATACCTTCAAGGCATTCGTAAATGATTTAAAGAAATGATTTTGGAATAAAGAATCAAAGAAAGATTAGAGCATATTCAGTTTCTCAATTGTCTCTGTCTTGCTTCCTGTTGTTCTTGGATGCTAATGTCTCTCTCAATAGCATTCCATGATTGTTCTAACTCAACTCGGTTAGTCGTTGTTTGTAAAATAGTATTAAATAAACTCAGGGCAATATTGGTTTGATCCTGAAGGCCCGATTCAACGTTGGGTTGTCTGCTACTAGGGACAGTCATGGATGATAAAACTTTATTTGTTTATAAAGGGATTTTAATCAGTTTGTTACTTTAGATTTCTAGAGATGAGATCAAGGAAAACAATTTTAAAATCTAAAACAGTAATGTAAACACATTCAAGGTCGTTTCCTGGTTTTGTAACAATTTCGAGAATTATAAACAACAAATAAACACTACATAGAAATATAAGGCTTTAATCAAGAAAGAATCTTATATTTCAATAGACAGTGATGAAAGAAAAATGAGGTTTCTAACAAGAGTTAAGTATTAAGGAACAAAAGTTTTATAGGTCTTGAAATTACTAAAGTGATTTCAGAGGAAAAACTGTAAATCATTTGACATCCAAACCAATCCAAAATATAAATCAAAGATGTATATAACCTCAAACTGATTTACTTGTTAGAGAAAACATTTAAGGAAAAATTCAACAAAGTATACTAAACAAAGAGAAGACACATAGTTACAAAGTTGCAGGATCCTCGTTTGTGATCAATATTATGATGTATTTCAAAACTAATATTACAAAAATGGCTCTCTCCAAAATTTCTGAAGCCTTTTCTCAGCCTCTAGAAACTATATTTATACATTTTCATCCAAGTTTCTCGTTGGTGACTAACCAAATTCCTAATATTACGGTTACATAAAAATAATGTCAACCGTTTACAATTTCTTTTTAATTTCTAATAATAAAAACATTTAAAAAAGGTTTTAAGCTTGCGTTGACGAACTTCCTTTTTTTGCATCAACACACTGAACACATTTTCCCAAAAAATTTACTAAGATCCTGGGAGCTTCGAGTATCTCATTTGCTTCAAATGAGAAAAATCTTTTTTGTAATTCGGGCAACTGACTTTCTATCATTCTTTTTGTGAATTTAATAGTTTTCAACTTTAAACTTGAAGTCACCATCCACTTGTTGATCTCTGTGATGTTGATCAATTTGATGTTTGAAATCTCTGCTTTCTTTTCTTCCAATTCTTCTCTAAACTTCAGCTGGTGCTTGGCAATATTGACTTCGCCTAACAATCCAGAACAACCATCTGTTTCGATATTTAATGAATCTTTTTCAAAGAGATCGAAGATTCCTTGGCAATCTTTATTAATTTCTCTTGTGATTCGTTTATATTCATCCAACTTTGTTTCCCATACTTTATTCATTATATCCCCTTTAATCTATTCAGAAATAGATAATTTCTGAGCCTTTCCAATTTCTTCCTTTCATGATAAAGCCACTGCTTTCTGAAAAGTTGTCCTAGCTGCTTTCGCCTCTTTTTCTTTCTGGAACACATTTTCTAATTGATTCCTGAAAATAATTCTGCATTACTTCTAGATTCAAGAACACTTTCTGTTGTTCCTCCTCTATTCTTACATATATCTCTGATGCCTGTGTCCTAAAATTTTCAAGTTCAACTACCTGGTTAGCAATAGAAATAATCTTATCTTGAAATTTTTTATTTTCTTCTCCCAACTTTCGAACCTGTTCCTGTGTGAACTGTATTAAGTGTTTTGCCTCATCCAAGTCTTTATTCAATTTCTGAATTTCTTTCATATCCTTTAGTCTAGATTGTTCTAGACCTTTTTGTATTCCCCAACTAATGTTTCTTTCAATTTCTTTTAGTTGGTCTTGCAACTGGATTATTGTTTGGTCCTTCTGTTCAAGCAGAGTTGTTAAGTTACCTACAGAATACATGTTTGCTGATGTTATAGCACCCATTGTACCTACTAATTATCTAGCAAACTCTCCATCTTTGAGTTTCTTTCCATCTATGATAACTCTATGCTTTTTAATCGTTCCTTCTCCTCTTGGATGAATTTCCTGTTTCAAGAATGCTCTTCGTTTTTTGCTAAAAAAGTAATCCGATGGGGGGATTTCATCTCTTGAAATCGTCTCTAGATCACTGACATATAAAACTACTTCATGAGGGGTTCCAAAAGTCGACTGTAATGGAGTTAAAGAGGTGATAGGACTACCAAGTTTAGTTGAAGTTGTTCCTCCTATCTTTTCTGGAACATTCTTCATGATTTCTGGAATTGTTTCTGTCTCTTTGCCCTTATCCATTCCTGATTCTTTTGTTTGAGAACCCTCTGCATCTTAGGAAGGTAACTCATTATCTTTCAACTTACCTTTGTCATTTGTTTTACCCTGAGTATTAGTTTCAAACCCTGGAGGGGTTTCTTCCTGTTCTGGCGATGGGGTTGAAATTTCACCCTGTAAAATCTTAGGCAAGCAGCTTCGCCTATGGATTTGAAAAGATGCAAACCCAGCCTGTGAGTCAGGTGGCAAGGCCTGGACTCTGTTCAAGACTTCTTCATAAGACTTAACATCTTTAAAAATATCATCATAAACAGAGACTTCATGTTCATATGCCTTTAAATTACAATGTATGTAATGCCTACTTATTATTTGGTAGGGGTCATATTTTCTGTGTTCAATATTTACTAGCTTCACTTCTTCTAATGACTCGGCCTCTACCTTAGAATGGCCTAAATTTGATAAAGGAAATTTCTCGACATGAACAGGGAAAGATGGCCATGCTTTTTTTTTGAAGTAATTTTAATTCCAACACAATACCACCCTTGGCTATCTGATGAGCTACTTCTCTGCATACCAATCTTTCTGGTAAGAATTTTGGGAGTGCATGAGGGGGAATGGAACAACCATAAACTCTAATATAGGAAAAATTTTCCTCAATAAACCAGTTGGCAACTGATTTAAGACTTTCTATGACTGCATCAGAAATGCGAGGTGGTTCGCATCCAAAAAATAATTTGTGCATAGGAATAATGACAAAGTGACAAACATCGTAAAAAACATCTTTAGCTTTTTCCTCCCAAAGGGCTGAGTGGTATTCATGAATGGGTTCTGGAAATGAGATGTTCCAACTCCAATTCATTAATGGAAAGGGGGTCATAAAACAGATCGCATCCATAATATATGCAGACATATAAAAATACACTGGTTGTCCCTTTGACTTCGCTGCTTTGTAATTTAAAATTTCTTGTGTCAGGTTATTCGATAAAATTTTATGCCAGTTAAAACTATTTCCTTCTGAAACTTCCTCTAAGAAGGGTCCCCACTCTGCATGAAAGTGACAGGGATCTTTTCTCCCGAAAATTCTGCATAACATCATGGCTACAGATACCATATATTCGTTTAAGGAAGCTGTAGCATAAATCCCATGAGAATCAGCCCTAAACTTTGCTTCAGACCTCGCCCATCCTTTAATCTTGTTGGGGTATGTCTAGTCTGCCTCAATACATTCTTTTCTCTGAAACTCAGTTAGAAATTCAGCATTAAAGGTGTGCTTATGTTTTGGCGAGAGTTTATACATTACTTGAATGTGCTCAGGCCTGAATGAGCCGACGATAGCTCCTTGCTCATTCTAAATGCTCCTTGTTGGGATATCTACCTTATCCAGAGCCCAGCCGACCATCTTAGTATATGGCACCAGCCTCGGACGTGCAACAACTTTATGAAGTTCAGACTTAGCAACGTCCTGGAGATGATTTTCAGAATCAGGGTCTGCATTCTTTAACTCATCCTCCAGCAATTCAGAGATTTGAGACCATGATTTGATGGAGTGTATGGCATGTGGAGTAGTATCCAAGATAATATCACCTTCCTATGTGTCTTCATTTTTCTTCAGTGCCTTTTCAGGTGTCATGGCTCTATGTTTGACTTAAAAACCTGTCACAGATAGTGGATGAATAAGCTCAGCTTAAAATGTAAATACAAACGTTCGAACGTTCACTTAGAATATATTTAAAAAAAGATGAGACTTGTACAACTGTCATGAATTTAAAGCTTTTAATGCAGAGGATATTTTTGGAGATGTGCATTTAATATCCGTACTTAGGCGCTCTCGGCTTTTCAAATAAAACAAGAAACTTGCTTAATCGAACAACGAAGCATTAATGAACACTTACAGAAAGATTACCATTAAACCTGTTTTAGAATGAAGATTTATTAGTGTTAATTACAGATTAAATCTGAAAACATGACTTTTTGGGGTTTCGAAAATCTTGATATTGAAAGGTATGTCGTCGAAAAAACCCGATCGTCGAAATTGCGATATTTTACTTAATATTTAAACGTTTTTAGTATGTTGATTAATTGAAATTCAACCCTTTCGAGATTTCGTTAATTGTAATTCCAGAAATCGGGATTTCGGGAAACCTGATGACATTAGACGTGCTCTCACGGAATCGCGAATCCCGAAATCGCGACGGCCTGTTTCTTTTGAACATGACTTAACTTATCTCAATTAACTAAGTAATCAAGATTAAGGCCAAAACAAAATTAGTTTAGTTTTAACATGAATTATGAATCGGGATTTTGGAAATCAGGATTTCAGGAAATATGATGACAAGAAACGTGTTCTTTACAAAACCACGAATCCCGAAATCGCGACATAATTATCTTAACTCTTAAATTTTCTTAAAAGAGAAATAATTAATTCGTGTTTTAATTAGGACTTAAACATATCGTAAAATTGGGGATCGGGGTTTCATGATTCAATTAGCATCGAACATTTGTTTACAGGAAACCCCGAATCTCGATTTCTTTCACATTTAAATTAGAAAATCGCTAATTTTGAATTACAGCCCGTTTTAAATAATTTTTCAAAGAGCGTTGGAAAACTTATATTTTTGTAAAAATTTTCCCGTATTTATTCAAAAATAAATGATAAAAAGGCGTCGCGAATTTAGAAATGACGAAATTCTCATTTTAAGAAAGCTGAAACCCGAAAAACACAAAAAATAAAAATCTAGGCCTTAAGGATTAAAGATTTTAAGATCTGTTTCAACATGCCCATTGAAACTTTGGGAAAATTCTATGGCTATAGATGAGTTAGAACCTTGAAATTGTTCAAAGAACGCTAGCCAGCGAACCTAAGAAAAAATATCCAAGGATTTGGGATTTTGTTGTCGGGCTTGGTTTGATTATGTGCTCCTCCCATATTCAATAAGTTTGTCTATGCACACAAATATTACTATGTTATGTTTCTTATTTGGCACACAGATTATCTCCTTCGAGCCATATGATGATTTGGTAATGAGTATAATTAACCAATTTTGATAATAGCTCGATGTTTTATGATGGCATTCCTCACACATATGTTATCATGATTGTACTTGCTACAATATTTGAGATTTTCATACCAATAATGAATATATGTGTGAGCTTTTGAAATATGGATTTTATTTCAAATCGAAAACTTAGTCAATGATTCTTTTACTCATAGGATAATTAGGCCTTTTAATGCTTTTCATATGGAAATGAAAATACATAGGGATAAAAGGTATATGGATAATGAAAACTATGGACTGGGAATTGGATTTTAGGGGTAAATATGGACAAGTTTAACTTGGATTGTTTTCAATTTTTCAAATCTATAAAATGAATTTAAAGATAGGATATAGTAGCTACCTCATTCTTGAATGAGAACAAGTCCTTTGATCATTTGAAGTGTGTCCTTAACATGCCTATAATAATAAGTGGGTGTCAATGAATGCTTAAAAATAGCACCGATCATCCAATGATGAAGTCATATAAATTTAATAGAAAATTGAATACTGGAACTCTTGGACAACCAATCATGAGAAATCTTTGCAATATTTTGGTATCTATAAAGATTTTGGATAATTTTGGCAAAGAATTTGAAAATATTCAAGGAGAGACTCATCAATATTATTTGAATTCTGCAAGTGGAGCCTTCAACAGTCTCTTTCATATGTCAAACCTGCAAAATAAAAGATGGATATATATTTTTTCTTTTGTTCCTTTTTTTTTCTTTCAAGTTTTCTCTACAAGTAAAACTAGTTTTCAAACAAAACTTGTTCAACTGCACCTCTGAAGAGGTTTTTACAGTTGAAAATGTTTTTTTTTCTCTTGATAATATGAACCAGAAGTTTGGTTTTCTAATATTATAAATTCCAATAGTGCATGTGACCAGGTTTTCATTAATGGAATTATATATATATATATATATATATATATATATATATATATATATTCTTTTTCTTTATTCTATACATAATCAACGTGTACAAAAGATCTTTTTTGAGAGTTCTTTGAGGGGGTGGTAGTATACATAATCAACGATGTACAAAAAGATCTTTTTGAGAGTTCTTTGAGGGGGTGGTAGTTGAAAGTGAAGAATCCACCTTCTTTACAATTTCAACCTCTCCCCGAGTGACTGTGACACACACACGATGGGGAAAAACAAATTTTTCTTTTGTTTTTCTTAAAGGACAGACACTTCATTCATGGTTCCTAATTTTGGAAGGTCAGGGGATCAGTCTGACCCCCTGTTCAAGGATCGCTCTTAACCCTGTTGAGATGGAGCGACTCTTTGATTCCCTGCTGGGACCTCTATTTAAACAAATCCATAGGTCCTCTTTATGAAACTTCGCCTATGTGACTAAGCCACCAAGCACAAGCTTCACCTCCATGCGACCACGGGTTGTGACATCACGCCTACACAAAAGGGTTTTGAGACTTCGCATGTCGGGACTTCGATGTATGAGCCACCCCTGACTCCCAAAATACCAAGTTTCGAAAGGGCCTAATGACTGTTAGATCCCTCCACTCACATGGTCATTCCCATGACCATAGGCTTAACCTAAATGGTGTGTCGCATTTCACGACTTTGGGACTTTCGATGTAAGGCGCCCCAACTCCTCCAACTCCTGAGATCCGAAAGGGGCTAATGTTCCTTAGCTCCCCCTTTGGCCTCCATCCATGTGACCATTCACTATGACCCAGGGCCTAACTAACTATAAAACGCATCGGAATTTCACGTGTCGCAAGTTCTCACGACTTCCCTCTTTGACCTTTCCCTTCTACGAGTCAGCGAAATGATCAGCTCTCACCACGTATCCTCCGTGATGGACGACCACGATCAAATTGCGATTTCACAAATTGCAAGTTCGAACAGTTATGTTCTTTGACCTTATTTCTCTACGAGTCAGCGAAATGCTGAGCTCTCGCCACGTGTCCTCCTTGATGGACGACCACGATCAAATCGTGATTTCACAAATCACGAGTTCGAATAGTTATGTTCTTTGACCTTCTTTCCCTACGAGTCAGTGAAATGTTGAGCTCTTTCCATATGTCCTCCTTGATGTACGGTCCCAATTACATCGCAACTTCTGGTTTCAGGAGTTTAGTCACACCAACAAGCGATTCTCCCAATGTACAAATTTGCGAAGACTAAAGTAGTCAAGGCGTTAACTCCTACTCTCCTTCTTCGAATCTGGCGGTCATGACAGACCTTGGATCCTCCCGAATGGATCCCGTCCATTCGTCTTTAAAACAAAAGTTCCTTCCCCTTCGATACCTAAATCTTGCTATCCCTCCTGAGATTTGTCGATTATGAAGGACTTAAGAGTGTTATGCTCTTACTCCTAGACTTAACACTTAGAGGGATCTTCGACGCAACTATTGCCCTCCTTCATCAGGTTTAGGACTTAAGTGGTTCTGGGTTTCTTCTTACCGTGTAGAGAGAGAGCCTGTGCATATATTCGCTACATCTCCTAAGCTTAATAGACTCCGTCCTTGCAGGGATTGCAGGGTTCAATTTCCGCATTCAGGGAAGTGCTCACTTGGCTCTAGGACGGTGATGAAATTCTCTGGGGAAAACACCTTTGAGTGATTAAATCGGGGCACATGGAACTCCAAGTGGGATTATAGGCTCTCAAGGAAGCGAACACATATTCGTAACTTAATCATTTAATACAGAGAAAGAAACCTTTATAAATATGTAAATATTCGCATGCATCCATTATGTTCAATTCAAAAACATAAGGCAAGAAAACACTTATTAGAACCATAGAGTGTGATGCAACTGCTGAAAAGGGTGCTCGTTTCCACCCAACCATAGGCCCAGTCACTCCCCATGGATTTATCACTAGCCACCCATGAGCTTAAGCCACGATGCTTTTGAGATTCGATCTCTTACTTCCAACTCAACGGAAGTTAGGGATGAAGGTTACTCTTCTTCTCCCAATATAGAAAATAGATCAGGATGAAGGTTACTCTCCTTTTCCTGGTTCAATCTCTATTTTTTTCGTGATCAAAACTCATTGTCTTCGCTTTCAATCCTTCCTCGGACCCGAGAGCTCTGCTCCCGTCTCTGTATTCTTCGTAGTTCTCCCCCTGTCCACCACGCTTCCTTACTTGCCTTCCTCAGCAAGATTGCGTGTGGCTCAAATCCCCTAGTCTGTGGTCAGGTCCAGAAGCCTTACCAATGGGCAGTCTACCCCATCCCTCATTAACTCTTGAGGAGGCCTTCCCACCTACCAACCTGATGGGAATTCATTCATGGTCAGAGGGTTTTTCTGATCTGAGAAAATTAATTCCATCATGGTACTAGTTCGGTGGAGGTTAACGGAACCTTTCTAGGTTCCCTCCACCACCTTTTCTTTAGCAATAGTAGTCTCTCTCTTAGCACATCCCCTCTTTCATCAATCATGCAACACGTAACATTTTCTACTAAAATAATCAGAATTTACATTCATCGACCTTCTACACAAGTTCCATCAAATCAAACATTCACACTTTTAAGTTTTCCATAGTTCCTCGACCCATATAGTTATATTTATAGACTGGGGAAAACAGGCTATTACAATTCCCTCCCCCTTAATGGAATCATCATCCTCAATGTTCTATCTATCAACATGATATGTATGTATAGAAGTAAACAAAATCGGATATGCCAGTCTCATAGCATCTTCTATTTCCCACGTAGCCTCATCTGGGCCAAAGTGTTTCCATTGCACCTTGACCTGTGCAATGGTTTGGTTCCTGAGTGAGGTTTCCTTCCTATCTAATAGGCATTGGGGTTTTGGTAGGAATTCTCCCTCCGGATCTACTTGGATCACAGACCAGTCAATTATATGATTAGCATCATGTACATATTTCTTCAATAATGAAACATGAAAAACATCATGTGCCTTTACAGTGGGAGGAAGTGCTAGCCTATATGCTACATGCCCCACTCTATCTAAGACTTCAAAGGGTCCACAATACCGAGGTGCCAACTTGGCATAGGCTCCCATTCTCAGGGAACTCTTCCTAGGTCTAACTCTGAGATAGACATGGTATCTGGTCTTGAACTCTCTAGGAGTTCTCTTTCTGTCGACGTAACTTTTCTGTCTATCCTGAGAAATCTTCAGATTTTATCTTATCTGATCCACTTGTTGTTCCATTTCTTTCAGCATGTCAGTTTCAATTGTAATTCTATCCACTGGATTGCTCCAACGGATTGGAATCTTGCACTATCTACCATAAACGACCTCAAAAGGGATCATCTTCAAGGATTATTTATAATCATTGTTGTAGGCAAACTCTACCAATGGTAGGTAGTCTTCCCACTTCTTAGGCTGATGCATTGCATGCATCCTTAGCATGTCCTCTACTATTTGGTTTACTCTTTCTGTCTGTCCATCAGTTTGAGGGTGATAAGTTGTACTGAATAGAAATTTTGTCTCCAGACCGACCATTAGGGATTTCCAAAAATTTGAAGTGAACTTGGTATCTCGGTCAGATACAATTTCCTTGGGCATGCCATGCAGTCTAAATATCTCCTTCATGAAGATGTTGGAAATATCTATGGCCTTGCAAGTTGATTTGACAGGAATGAAATGAGCCGACTTGCTCAGCTTGTCCACCACGACCATAATGGCATCATTTTTCTTGGTCGACCTTGGTAGTCCAGTGATGAAATCCATGGAGATGGTTTCCCATTTCCATTCTAGGATTGGTAGGGGCTGTCACAATCTTGCTGGATGCCGGTGTTCCGCCTTAACTTGCTGGCACTCTAGGCACTTAGCTAGATAGTTATCTATGTCTTTATTCAAGCTAGGCCAATAGAATCGTTTCCTAGTGGTCGTGATCATCTTCCGATATCATGGGTGACCAATATATGGTCTCTTATGTAGTTCATCCATTATGAACCTCTTCAAGTCATCACAGTTTGGAATATACAATCTGTTTTTATAAGTCAGTAGCCCTTCCTCAAGAATTTGGTAGCCTTCATACTTCATCCCTATAGGTTCTTGTCTTAGGTATGAGGTCACGGTCTTAAAGAATACATCCATCTCTTGTGCATTTCTGATTCTTTCCTAACATCTGTTTCATAGGTGCTTATTGTTGCCAGATGAATCGTTTTTTTACTTCTGCTAAGGGCATCGACCACCCTATTTTCCTTTCCTTTTATGTGTTTGATTTCGAAATTGAATTCACTTAGGAGAGTCATCCACCTAGCTTGCCTGGCATTGAGTTTCAGTTGAACAAACAGGTGCCTCAACCCACAATGGTCTGTCATAAGAACAAATCTCCTTCCCAGGAGGTAGTGCCTCCACATTTTTAAAGCATGTACTATGGCATCCAACTCTAGGTCATGGGTCACATAATTGATCTCATGTTCATTTAATTTCTGGGACGCGTAGGAAATTATACGCCCCTCTTGTATAATGACTCCTCCGAGTCCTTCCTTGCAGGCATATGTACATACAAGGAAATCATTATCCGGGTCTGCAATATTTAGCACAGGTGCATGGGTCAGGAGTTATTTCAGTTCCTGAAATCTTTCTTCACATTTTGATATCCAAATGAATTTGATCCCCTTTTTTTGAAGGGCAGTGATTGGACAACCAATCTTGGAAAATCCTTTTATGAACCTTCTATAGTATCCAGCTAAGCCCATGAAGGATCTGATATCTGATACATCTTTTGGGGTAGTTCATTCCATAATAGATCTGATCTTATCGGGGTCCACTACCATCCCTTCCTTAGAAATGACATGGCCTAAGTAATGGACTTGATTTTGAAAGAATTTTCACTTGTTAAACTTAACGTAGAGATGATTCTCTCTTAGTACTTGAAGTACGAGTCTAAGATGTTCCTCGTGCTCCTCCTCGTTCTTGGAGAATATTAGGAGATCATCAATGAAAACCAATACAAATTTGTCGAGAAATTTGCTGAGTACATTATTCATCAAGCAAATAAAAGTGGTGAGGGAATTGGTTAACCCAAATGGCACCACCACGAATTCATAGTGACCATACCTCATTCTGAAGGTTGTTTTGTGGATGTCTTCATCCTTAATCCAGACTTGGTGGTAACCAGACCTCAATTCAATATTTGAGAAGATGGTAGTGCCTCCCAGTTGGTCGAACAAGTCATCAATTATGGGTAAGGGGTATTTGTTCTTTATGATTGTCTTATTGAGTTGTTTGTAATCTATGCACAGTTGGAGTGTGCCATATTTCTTTCTCACAAACAGGACGGGTGCTCCCCACGGAGATACACTGGGTCAAATATAGCCTTTTTCCATCATCTCCTTTAGTTGTAGCTTGAGCTCAACCAGCTCTGGTGTGCTCATACTATATGGTGTTCTAGATGTTGGTACCACTCCTGGTGTAAGCTCTATCGAGAAATCAATATCCCTTCTCAGGGGTAGACCTGGTACTTCTTCAGGGAACATGTCCTTGTATTATCTTAATATGGGGTGGTCCTCTAGGTTTCGTTTGTTGTCCTCAATGGATTCCGACACCTGTATTGCATATAAGGAACACCCTTTTCTACAATACTTTTTCATTTGAAGGGCCGATATTTGTCTCACTGAGACAGGATTCAGAATTCCTTGGAGGGTCATCTTTCTCCCTCCTTTGTCTACACATTCTAAAGTTTTATGATAATAGTCCACTTTAGTTTTATAAGTAGCCAACCAATCCATACCAATCAATAGGTCATAAGATCCCAGGGGACGTATGTTAAGGGTCGTTCGGGTGGGCAATCCACCCATGATGAATTGGCAGGCTGGTATGGCCTCTACCACGTTTCTTTTGGTTCCAATGGCTAGATGTACCAACCATGGTTTAACATGTCTAATTGGTTGTAGTTTACACTTATTGGCAATCTAAGGGGCCACATAAATCAAATTAGAACCTGGGTCAATTAAACTAGAAATTGGATGGGTGGCGATCATACCTTCCATCTCCATTACTAAATCTTGGTGGTTAGCTTGATTATTGTCCAGGACTACATAGATTCGCAGCATACTCCTAGCCACATCATTGACGGTGGTAGCTTCTTGGATATTGTAGACCCCTTATTGTTTTGTTGTCTGTGTGGGCAGTCCCTCAATCTATGATTTTCTCCACAACCCCTGCATTTTAAGGGTTCCTTCTTTAGGTTATCGGTCTTTGTTGGGACTATTTGAAAAGGTTTATTTCCACTTTGAGAGGGGAAATTTTGTTGACATACACTTCTAGCAGGAAGGCTCCCCCTAGAATTTTTTCCATAGTTCTTAAATATTGAGGAGTTAAACCTTTTCTTCTGGAATCCTGAACTACTCTTCTTCTTCCAGTCCTTGTGGGGTCTTGTCTTGCTCCCAAAATGTTCATAACAATACCTCACCTTCCGGATAGATTCTTCTAAGGCCCTTGGTTCGTCAAACTCAATCCTATCCCGGTAGGTCTAAGGTAACCCACTAATGAACTGCTGCATTTTTTCTTTTTCATATTTTATGTAGGGTACATACCTCAGTAGTTCAAGGAATTTATTGACAAATTCCTCTATGGTGAGTTTCCCAAGCCGGAGTTCATATAATTCCTTAGTTTTCCCATCCATGTATTTTTTTGACAGATACTACTTCCTGAAGTATTTCTCAAATTGTTTCCATGACAAGTCCTTCTCATGGACTTCTTTCACATTCCTAAGTTCTTCCCGCCATATGGAAGCCTTTCCATACAGGTTGAAGATGGTTATTCAAGCCTTCAAGTTTTCAGAGTAGTCACGGACTCTGAAATACTTCTTTAAACCAAGCAACCAAGCTTCTGCCTCTTCTCCCTTCTTAATATCTCCGTCGAAAGAGGGTGGTTTGGCTTTCTTGAACTCTTCGGTACCATGAGTTTTGGAACTCTTTCTTTTCTTTCCTTTCCTCTAAGAATGTGAGCTGGCCCTACTACTAAAAGACCCTTCGGGGTTGTCAGCTTCCTTTCCAGAGGAATCTCCTGATGAGTTTCCCCTACCTCCAGGTTGGACCTTCTTCGCGGTACTTCTCCCAGTGGGGTCACTTATGGAGTCATGTTTTCAGGTCTTGGGTGGACTCTAACCTCTCTTTTTATGTCATCGAGTTGCATGACTGGTTGCAGGTTTATGCTGCAGTTGCCTCTGTATGTAGGATAAGATCTGTAGAAAGACTACATTAATTTTTGTTTGTTTCTCTTGATCCTTTATCAATCTCTCATTTTCACCCTTGAAACTCTATAACTCGGCAGTGAGGATCCTTACAGTTTTAGCTAGATCTGGAGAGGTTTCCACTGCCCTCCTTTCGTCAAATTCCTCATCTCTATTGTGGGAGCCATCCCCCACTTCATGACATGTCACCATCCTTTAGTATTGGAGTCTTCCCGTGATTCACTAACTGTTCGAGTGTTTACAAAAACACTTATTGTTAGCTAACAGCCTATTAGTTCATGAAATTTACATGGTTCAATTTCTTAAATGCATACACATAGTAGAAAGTTTCATTCTTTTCTTTAATAACATTTTTAACCAGAATTTTTAAGAAAGAGGTAAGGTAGAGTGTCACTCTTTTGAAAGTACTCCAAATAGATTTTTTAAACGACTTGTCCATGAGCCCAAGTAGGCCAAGTGTTGTAACCATGCTCTGATACCAATTTGTGACACACCCACGATGGGGAAAAACAATTTTTTTTTTTGTTTTTCTTAAAGGATAGAAACTCCATTCATGGTTCCTAATTTTGGAAGGTCAGGGGATCAGTCCGACCCCCTGGTCAAGGATCATTCTTAACCCTGTTGATCTGTAGTGGCTCTTTGATTCCCTACTCGGACCTCTATTTAAAAAAATCCACAGGTCCTCTTTATGAAACTCTGCCTATGTGACTAAGCACCAAGCATGAGCTTCACCTCCACGCGACCACGAGCTATGACCGTGTGCCTACACAAAAGGGTTTCGCGACTTCGCATGTCAAGACTTCGACGTATGAGCCACCCCTGAATCCCCAACTCCCGAGTTCTGAAAGGTCCTAATGATCGTTATCTCCCTCCGCTCACGTGGCCATTCCCATGACCACGGGCTTAACCTAAATGGTGCATCACATTTCGCGACTTTGGGACTTTTGATGCAAGGCACCCCAACTCCTCCAACTCCTGAGATCCGAAAGGGGCTAATGTTCCTTATCTCCCCCTTTGGCCTCCATCCATGTGACGATTCACTATGACCTGGGGCCTAACTCTAAAGCGCATCAAAATTTCGTGTGTTGCGAGTTCTCACGACTTCCCTCTTTGACCTTTCCCTTCTGCGAGTCAGGGAAATGTTGATCTCTCTCCATGTGTCCTCCTTGATGGACGACCATGATCAAATCACGATTTCACAAATCACGAGTTCAAACAGTTATGTTCTTTGACCTTCTTGCTCTGTGAGTCAACAAAATGCTGAGCTCTCACCACATGTCCTCCTTGATGGATGACCACAATCAAATCGTGAGTTCGAACAGTTATGTTCTTTGACCTTCTTTCTCTATGAGTCAATGAAATGTTGAGCTCTCACCACATGTCCTCCTTGATGGACGGTCCTGATTACATCGCAACTTCTAGTTTCGGGAGTTTATTCACGCCAACGTGCGATTCTCCTGATGTGCAAATTTGAGAAGACTAAAGTAGTCAAAGTGTTAACACATGTTCTCCTTCTTCGAATCCGACGGTCGTGACAGACCTTGGATCCTCCCAAACGGATCTCATCCGTCCTTCTTTCAAACGAAAGGACATTCCCCTTCGATACCTAAATCTCGCTATCCCTCTCAAGCTTCATCGATTATGAAGGACTTAAGAGTGTTACGCTCTTACTCCTAGACTTAACACATAGAGGAATATTCGACGCAACTATTGTGCTCCTTCATCAGGTTTAGGACTTAAGTGGTTATGGGTTTCTTCTTACCACACAGAGAGAGAGCCTATGCATATATGAACTACCTCTCTTGAGCTTAACAGACTTCGTCCTCATAGGGATTGCGGGGTTCAATATCCTCATTCAGGGAAATTCTCACTCGGCTCTAGGACGGTGATGAAATTCCCTAGGGAAAATGCTTTCGAGTGATTAAACCGGGGCACATGGAACTCCAAGCGGGATTATAGGCTCTCAAGGAAGAGAACGCATATTTGTAACTTAATCATTTAATACAGAGAAAGAAACCTTTATAAATATTTAAATATTCACATGCATCCATTATTTTCAATTCAAAAACATAAGGTTGAAAGGGGTGTTCATTTCCACTCAACCATAGGCTCAATCACTCCTCATGGATTTATCACTGGCCACCCTAGAGCTTAAGCCATGATGATTTCGAGATTCGATCTCTTACTTCCATCTCAACGGAAGTTAGGGATGAAGGTTACTCTCCTTCTCCCAATATGTAAAATAGATCAAGATGAAGGTTACTCTACTTCTCCTGGTTCAATCTCTAATTTTAATGTGATTAGAACTCACTTTCTTCGCTTTCAATCCTTCCTCGGACCCGAGAGCTCTGCTCCCATCTCTGCATTCTTCGTAGTTCTCCCCCTATCCACCATGCTTCCTTACTTTCCTTCCTCGGAAAGATTGTGTGTGGCTCAAATCCCCCAGTCTGTGGTCAAGTCCAGAAGCCTTACCGATGGGCAATCTTCCCCATCCCTCATTAACTCTTGAGGAGGCCTTCCCACCTACCAGACTGACGGGAATTCATTCCTGGTCAGAGGGTTTTTTTGATCTTAGAAAATTAATTCCAGCATGGTATTGGTTTGGTGGAGTTTAACGCAACCATTCTGGGTTCCCTCCACCACCTTTTCATTAGCAATCGTGGTCTCTCTCTTAGCACATCCCCTCTTTTAGCAGTCATGCAACACGTAACATTTTCTACTAAAATAATCAGAATTTACATTCATCGACCTTCTACACAAGGTCCATCAAATCAAACATTCACACTTTTAAGTTTGTCATAGTTTCTCGGCCCATACAGTTATATTTATAGACTGGGGGAAACAGGGTGTTACAGTGACTAGATTTTTTATGAACTCTTCTTTGGATATTGGCTTTCAATATAAACATAATCAATGGTCATTCACCAACAATGGAGTTTTTTCATCATCGATAGTACATATCTTCACTAAACCATTATCATAGATAGTGTCTATTTCATATGGTCCCATCCATTACACACAAAAATGTACTTTTAAATATTTATACTGTGAATCAAACAAAAGTGCCCAATCCCCTTCTTGAAATTTCTTCTTCTTGATGAATTGGTCATGCCATTTATCTCTTTGTCACTTAATTATGTCAGTTTATTGCTATGGCAACTAGATGAAATTCATCAAGTTCATTTATTTGAGTTAAACGGTGTTGTTGAGCCTTTGTAAGATCCATGTTAGCTTGTAATGTTATACATAAAGTTTTTACCTCAATTTCGATTGGAAAGACAACCCGCTTATTATAAACTAGATCATATGGAGTAAATCCAGTTGTATTATGCCATTATGTTCGATAAGCTCATAATTATTCAAGCAACCTATCAACCCAATTGTAATTCCCCCTTCAGGGCGTCATCGTTAAACTATGAATTTGTAACAATCTATTTTCTAGAATCCAAAATTGTTTCTATTTGTTTTAACAAGACAGTAAAGTATTATAGTGACAATAAGTTCTAGTAGTTTAATCACTGAAATCACCATCGATTCTTTCACAGCATAGATTTTGTGTATAGATATATTTTTAATTCAATCAAGAAGAAGTTATAAATTACCTCTTGAAGAAGAAGTGTGTAATGTTGTAATTGCTTGCCTGAAACTATTTCCTCCCGGAGAGCTAGGAACAGAGCCTCTTCGGCTCCCTAGCTCCAGGAAATTAGATTTCTTTCCCCTCAAGCCCAAAATCCTAGCAACACCAGTCCATTTGTAAACCCACCAAATTTCCCAAAGAATTTTTTTTCTTCTCTCCCTGGTTTCTCTTCGCTTCCTCCTTCTCCCAAAAAAAATCCCCCTTCAAAAGTTCCAATCCCTCCTTCTTATCCTCCTCCTCTAGAATTCCCCCCATCATCAATTTCCCACCTACCTTATCCTTTGCCATAAATCTGTACCTACCCTTAAAACACATGAAATGCTTAATTTATTTAATCTTACATTTCTTAATTCAAAAGGGATAAATAAATAAATGATAAAATATAATTAGTTCAATAATTAATCCACTTAGATAAATTAATGATTTAATCAAATTATTAACTTTATTACCTTAAAAACTTAATTTACCTTACTTAATCAAATCATTAATTAATATAATTGGGGGTGTTACATACACCCACCCTTCAAGAAACTTCATCGATAAGTTATAATAACTTACAATACAATGATAATAATAACATGATTCATACATCTAGATCACATAAGCACAACATTAATTTAAATATTCATAAATACTAGTGTACATGCACAAGGCATGTATGTGTAGCTAGCACATACAGAACTCATGTGTGTACTAATGGAAATAATTAACACATTTAATGCAATTCTTGTATGCTTCCAACCCAATCCGCAATGCAATTAACTTCATAAGGAATAAATCAACCTTTTACAATATTTGCAGAATCCTTAATTATAATAATTTAGCACAAAGTAACGATTACCTAGATAATTGTAATTCAGTTAAGCATTTTATTTTTGAAACAAGAGAAAATCAAACACTTATGTTATAAGATTAAAACCCCGCACACTCTCAACTACTTCTAACCATCATGCATCCCTAACCTACTTCCATCTTCCATCCCTATCCTTCCTCTGTTAGACTATCCTGTGGCGTCAACTATATTGACCTAAATTTAGATAGAACCCATAAGTGGAAGTGTCAACTACCTTGACCAAGCTTCCCTAGCAGGAAACTAGCAGTCATCATCACACATCTAGGGGAGAATGATCTAACACTATCCTCCCATGACTCTGGGTTTCAAAGGATACACGGTGGGAAATGCCTCCACCCCTCTTGATAGAACTAGGGTAAACACCCTATCATAGACCATATAGTGGCACTATGTTATTGGGATTTTGTCATCGTATATTCAATTTTAGGCAGTCTCTCTACCTGAAGAGCCTGCACTTTCCCACATATTATAGCAATTCATTTTAACCAACATAATTTAACATGCAAAAATTCATACCATATTATTTCTCGATCGATGTTCACGACATCAATCATTTATTACCATCATCCCTTGGCTATTTCTTAGCCCATTAATCTAGAGGTTAGATATAACACATACTCATGCATATCCATACATCATTATCATGTAATTGCATTGAACCATATCATTAAATCGGTATCCATGGACCAATATCTTTCAAATTATAATATTTTTTTTAAGCTACAAATAGGTCACATAAAATCCAAATGATAAACATTCATAGTATTCACATTCACGTAGGTGCATATGTCCAAAATTTAAAGTGTCAAGTAAAAAATGTTCCACAAATCATAAGCAAATAAAAATATGACTATACCACAGGTAATTCTAGTTGTCTAAGTCAAAATGGGTCATTACATACACTCATCCTTCGGGAAACATAGTCCCAAGGTGGTCAAAAAAGTTAGGGATGATCTCGTTGTAAGGTCTTTGCATCCTCCCAAGTAGAAGATCATGGGCTATACTTGTCCCATTGGACCTTAAATTGGTCCACCAAATGATTCTTGAGTTGTCGGACCATATGGTCCAATATGCATAGTAGTTCGACCATGATGGTTCCCGCTTCAGAGACCTGCAATTCCTTCTAATTTAGTTTGTGAGATTCGTCAGCAACATAATGACATAGAACATATACATGAAAAACATCATGAGTTTTATGCAAGTGGGATGGAAGTACGACGCGATAGGAAACGAGTCCAATTCTCTCTTGAATTCTAAATGGTCCTATAAATAAAGGTAATAACTTTGTCCCTTTCCGAAACCAAATGGTACTCTTTTAGGCCTAATACGGATGAAAACTCGATCTCCCACTTTATAACTTCGGTCAATCCTATGTGCATCAGCATAATGTTTTTGTCTATCTTGCACCTCCTTTAATCATTGTCTAATATGAATCACATGTTCCTCCAACTCTTGAATTAGTTATGTCCCTATTGTCACTCGATCTTATAACCTTTCCCAACTCAACAATGTTCTACAAGGCCTTCCATATAGAGGTTCATAGGGCAGCATTCCAATTGAGTTGTGGAAATTGTTATTGTAGGCAAACTCTACCAAAGGTAGGTACTTCTCCCAATGGGTTTGATTATCCATAACATACATCCTAAGCATGTCTTCAATAACCTCATTTACTCTTTCAGTTTTCCCATCCATTTCAGGATGATATGTTGTGCTCAATTTCAACTGAGTCCCCAGTGCTTACTGCAAACTTGTCCAAAACCTAGATGTGAATTGAGAGTCCCTATCTGAAATAATATTCTTGGGTAACCCATGTAGATGGATGACTTCACATATAAAAACATGTTCCACATCAGTGACATCGTAACTGTCTCTGACTGGAATAAAATGAGCACTCTTTGTCAACTTATCAACTATAACAAGAATGCCATTGTGCCTCAATGATGTGAGTGGAAATACCACAATGAAATCCATAGAAATGACTTCCCACTTGGACATAGGAACATCATGCGGTTGCAGGAGACTTGTCAGGTGGTGATGATCATCCTTCACTTGCTGACACTCAAGGCACTTGGCGAAAAAATCAACTGCATCACGATTCATGCCTACCTAGAAGAAAAGATTCTTCATGTATGTGTACATTTTCTTCACACCTGGATGTGCACAGTAAAGTGATCTATGGGATTCCTTGAGTATGATGCTTCGAATATCCCCACCCTCGGGGATGTATATCCTTCTCTAATATCTTAAAAATCTATCTTCTTCAAGGATATAGCGTTCATACTTTGGCTCTAACTACCTCCCACTCTGGAGGGATGAAGTAAACTTTAAATACCAACTATCTCCAAGAATTTTCCCCAACACTCGCTCCCTCAGATTAACTTTTAAGGGCACCAAAGAGAAGATATGTGGTCTCCTGCTCATGGCATCTGAGACCATATTCTCCTTGCCCTTGATGTAATAAATTCCAAAATCATACTCACTCATAAATTCACTATATCGCCTTTGCTTGGCATTGAGATCCCTGTGAGTGAAGAGATGCTTTAAACTTTCATGGTTTGTTTTGAGCTCAAAGATTCGCCCCACTAGATAATGCCTCCCAAGCTTCTGCAAGATACCAGTTATATAAAATATGCAGAACATAAATAAAATGCTAGAAATAGCAGAATAACAGTAAAATATCCAGCATAATCTTCACAATACACATAAATGATATACAAAATAGCAATAGAAAAATCACTTTGATTCAGAAAGCAATGTTCACAGGCCTCTTCGAGGGGGCAACCTCTAGTCAAGCAGCGCTCTGTTAGAATAATCTTCAAGCTAAGTTTCTCATACCCTCGCCCCTTATTTATACTAAATATGTCTATTAAGAGAAGCATCTAGAGGAAGATCCTTCTAGAAGAAGAAGCTTCTATTAGGTCTTCTTACATCCACCTTATTCTATTTTAGTGAAAGGCCTTATTAATATTGACCTTTATTACATCCGAATACATTGATCTACCTATGTGCGGGTTAGGACCTTAACAGCTTCAGAGATAGCATTACAACTACCAACTCTAAATCATGAGTAGCATATAGCTCCTCATGTTGCTTCAACTTTCTTGACACATACGCTATCACTCCCCCATCCGGCATTAGCACGGACCCCAATCCTTGCTTCAAGGCATTCATGCAAAATGTGAAGTATTTTTCCATATCTGGCACTCATAGAATTGGCGCACTAGTTAGTAACCTCTTAAGCTCGATGAACGCAATATCGCACTCATCTGTCCACTCAAACCTGACCCCCTTGCGCTGCAATGTGGTGATAGGTTTTGCAATCTTCAAGAATCCTTATGCAAACCTTCAATAATAACCAACTATCCCCATAAATATTCTCACTTCATGAGCATTCCTCGACACTGGCCAATCCATTATGGACTTCACCTTTTCCAGGTCCACAAAAATTCCTTCACCCAAAATGATATGATCTAAATAGTGAATCTATTTGTGGAATAAAGAGCATTTTTCCAACTTTTCATACAACTTGTTCTCTCTAAGGAATGACAACACCAATCGCAAGTGTTCCTCATGTTCTCTTTTGTTCTTGGAATAGATGAGGATATCATCAAGAAATACATGTACAAATAGGTCTAAGTACTTTCAGAATACACCATTCATGAGGTTCATGAATACTGTCGATGCATTAGTCAAACCAAAGGCACTACAATGAACTCGTAGTGTCCAAATTGAGTTCGAAAGGAAGTTTTAGGAATATCACCTTCCTTAATCCTTAATCGGTGATACCCTGATCGCAAATCATTTTTTGAGAAAATTGTTTCTCCTTTCATCTGATCAAAGAGATTGTCTATCGGGTACCTATTCTTCACTATAGCATGGTTCAAGTCCCTGTAATCTATACACAGTCATAAGGAACCATCCTTCTTCTTGACAAATATTACTAGTGCACCCCAAGGTGAAACACTAGGCCTTATTAGCCCTAAGTCAAGTAGTTCCTTCAACTGCATCTGCAACTCACAAAGTTTTTCCACCGTAAACCCTGTACAATATAATAAAATAAGTATACTTTCAGGGTTATAATAAGTTTTAGGGTTATCATATCCTAAGTATAATAAAATAATATTAAACAAAGTACTTTAGGATCATTAATATCTAACATTCCCACCTTTGATCCTAAAGTACTTTGTAATCAATCCCTTCCTGCTTCGTAAAACCCTTGGCTACAAGTCTTGCCTTATACTTGTCTATTGTTCCATCTGGCTTATACTTGATGCGGTAAACCCATTTTCATCCGATGGGTCTAACATATGGAGGACAATCAACAATTCTCCAAGTCCCATTTTCTATCGTTGCTTTATACTCGTGAACCATGGCTTTTTCCCATTCTTCATGTTTTACTTCCTCTTTGAAAGTTGAGGGCTCAGTAAAATCATGTGATACCAAAGAAAAATTGTCTTCATTCATGTTTGAACTTTTTGTACCTATTTTATTTTGTTCATCAGGTCTTACATCTTTCAAAACTTGAAAATTCGACTTAGGAAGTTGATGTTGACTTGTTTGGGGATCTGAATTTTTACCATTATTAAAGATAGGATTGATAAATACAAAAGCTTGCCATTCCTCTGAGGGATTCAGAGGTGGAGTGTCATCATCTGATGAACTACTAGATGAAGATTCAAATGAATTTTGTGATGAACTTTTTGTTGAAGAAGAATGTAAACTTGATAAATAATTTTCATGTTCTAGAGAAGTTAAATCAATTTCAAGCCAACGTTGTTGACTTGGTTGATTGTGCATCATGAGTTTTTCTTTATCAACTTCTTTGTCCAATCTTTCAAGAAGGCTTTGTATTACTGCAACACGCTTTATTTCTGTTTCATCAAATATAACATCTTGACTGACAATGAATTTTCCATCAAATAAAAGGAGATATCCCTTCTTCTCATCAGAATATCCCAGCAAGATACATTTCACACTTCGTGAATACAACTTAGTTTGTTTTTCTATAGGAATTAATGCATAATATATTGAACCAAAAACTCGAAGATGTTTGATTCGAGGCTTGAATCCATAACATGATTCATATAGTGTGATCCCATCCAAACAAGCAATGGGAGATCGGTTCCTTAAATAAACAACAATATGAACTGCTTCATCCCAGTATGAAGGACTTAAATTTTTAAAGGTTAACATGGATATAACTATGCCTAACAAAGTGTGATTCATCCTTTTTGTTACTCCATTTTTATGAGGAGTATACACATTTGTTAATTTCCTTTTGATTCCCTTTTCACTGCAGAAAGTTTGGAATTCATTCGAAGTGAATTCCCCTCCATTATCAGTCCTTAATGTGCCAATCTTTTCCTTAGCTTCATTTTCAACCAGACGTCGAAAAACCTTGAACCTTTGAAAGGTTTCTAATTTTTCCTTTATAAAATAAACCCAAGTCATTATACTATAATCATCAACAAATAGTAGAAAATATTTTTAGCCACCTAGAGAAGTTTCTAGGGGTCCACAAATATCACTATGAAAAAGTTGCAAACACTTGTTTGCACGCCAAGAACCTGTCGGAAATGTCTCTCTATTCTGTTTCTCGTAAATACAAGCCTCACATATTGCATTTTCCTTTTTAAAAGTGAGAAGTCCTCTTACCATTCCCTGTTTTTGAAGTTGAGAGAGACTTTCAAAATTCAAATGTTTGTATCGAACATGCCATAATCTTATTGGTGAAGTTGATGAATCCATGGCTCCCACAAAATCTTGCTTCCAAGGAATAACTTTTCCTTTCATCTTAAGAATTTTTCCATCTTCATATCCTATAATTATTGTCTTCAAATTCTATTTGGTGGAGTCGATTTTCACCCACTCGTCTTCCATGACAACTTGATGCCCTGCTTGGTGAATAATCACCATGGATAACAAATCCTTCTTGAATGTTGTTACATACCAAACATTCGAGATCATTTTCTCTCGAATTCCATGAAGAGAAAATTTCATTGAACATTTCCCAGAAGGTGTGTGTGTCAATCATCATCCAATAATATTGAATTGAGTTGACATTCTTGAAATGTCCAAAATAAATCACGTTGGAAAGTCATATGTTGGGTAGTTCCAGTATCTAAGATCCAAGCATCTTCATAGTCACTCTTAAGAGAATAATGAGAAACTTCTAAAGATGTTGATTCTAAATTCTGAAGTGCAGTAAAAACATATTCTGAAGCATCATCTTCTTGATCATTACCATATTGTGTTGATGTTGATTGTTGTTTGAAATTTGGTATTTTCTCAATTGGAGTGCAAAAATCTTATGTATAATGACCAATTTTGTTACTTCCTTGACTGCTTCCTTGTCCTTTATTGTAGCCTCTTCCTTGATCATTGCCTCTGCCTCTTCCTTGTCCTTTATAAGTTGATTGTTCTTGATTATCACATCATCTATTGTTGAATTGACCTCCTCTTCTTCTTGAACTTTGAGTTAAAGATTTACTTGTACTGGCTTCTGTAAGGAAGACATATTCACCAACTTGTTTCTTCTTCCTGAAATTTTTATCATGTTGAGCTAACAATTCACTCAACTGATCAAATGTGATCTTATCCAACTTTACAGTCAACTACAAAGTTTCCAAGAAATCTTTATAGGATGATGGTAACCCTGCAATCAAAATTGTTGTCATCAAACTGTCTTCGATAGTAGTAAATCCAGCCTTAGAGATTTCATGTTTGATATTCTTGAGTCAGGGAATGTACTTAAGTACATCGCCAACTTTGGTTAATTTTTATTGAAGTAGTTTTAATTGAAGATGAACACTTTTAGTTTCAGGTTGAGTGTCAAACAGAACCTTAAATTTTTTCCAAGTAGTCCATGCATCAGATGCATTTTCAATGTGAACATACATTTCTTCATTAATAGGTGATTTAATCAATGTTAATTATTTTTCATCTTTGAGCTCCCATTTAGCTAGTGATGTTGCGTTAGTGGATTTGTTTGGTTTTACATCACCACTGCAAATATCTTTCCACAATTCATTATAAATTAATGTACTTTTCATATGATGTTTCCATGCCTTATAGTTCTTTGAGCCTTCGAGTTTGTCAGACACGAAAAATAAATTGATTAATTTGGACATTGTGAATGCTTGATGTAAGAGAAACCGATGCAGTAGGAAGCAAAAAATGAATGAAGCACCACATGGAAATGAAGAGCAAATAACACACCACACGTTGCACTGCAAAAAAAAGGTGAACTATTGGGGCTTGGCCTTGACCCTCATATAGTCCCTTGAAAAAGAGTGATTGAGCTTTGTACTTGGCTCTAATCGACTCTTAAAAATTTGTTACAATACAATATTTTTGTCTCTACGTTTTTTATTTCTTCATAAACTAGGAAAAAAAATAATAATTACATTGATGTTTTATTTAAAGCTTTTAAAGCTTGACAACAAAACTAAGCTCCTTCCTTGACGTAATAAAATACTTCAATTACATCATCACTTTAAATTGAATTATTTACCTAAAGTAAAAAAATTACTTTGATTTTACAAAATACATAAAAATTATTTAGTGATACCTACTTTACAATCCTCTTGAAAATATGTTGCCATATGCTTCTATATGCCCCCTTTTTGAAGTAAAAAACTTCAAATTACATTGAATTACAAAATATACTCTTGCCGCCCTTTTGAAATAAACTAAGTAAAAACAAAAAGAACAACCTTACTTATCCTTTTAGTTCAAATTACAAGTTGTCGTCTCTTTAAATACATGAGGTTTTTCTCTGCAATGGAACGATTTGCTATACAAAAACCATTAATTCTCACACAACCTAGAAGCAGAAGCACCATTAGCAGTTTTAAGTGCACACTTGTTGGACAGACAGATCGTTGGGTGGATTTGATTCAATCTCCAAAAAAAATGCTCAGAAATCCATCGGATGTGAATAACCGAATTCGAGGGCTGGAATAAAGAATGAAGTGCTGGTAGATCTAAAACTTAAGATGTGTAATATATCTATAATTAATAAAAAGTTATTTACCTTCATAAAATGAAAACATCTGACATACCAAGCATTCTTTAATTGATGCGATGACAGAGTTTTCCAAGACTTGTCAACGCTAGAATCTCCTCTTCACTATACCCGCATCACCATGCTCTGATACCAATTGAAGAGAGCAGAAGTGTACTAGGACACACAAATTTTATTGAAAGAAGGAAAAGAATTACATGTTTCTAAGAAGTTGTCCTTTTCTAAACTCATTATCTAATCTAACTAAAATATATTATAGAAAATCTTAAGTATAATAAACTAATATTATACAAAGTACTTTAGGATCATTAATATCTAATAAAAAAATTACTTACACAGACCTACAACTACTAGAGGGTCCTGTAATATCAATCCCTGGCAATTTAAGGCCGCCAAAAGAAGAATTCACAAGAGTAAGAGAGAAGACATCTTGCGCTGGGGGCATTCCCCCAAGGGAACATTTTCCATCAAAGAGGCATATGGATTAAAAGCCCAATTTCATCTCTAGCCAAAAGAAGAAATATGGCATAAAATCTAGAAATCCAATCTATGGCCAAAAGTATCCCTCTTCCTTTGGCTTCTTATGAAAAACTAAATATTAACATGGGACAATTTGAGAAAAAGAGGGTTCAATGGGCCCTCGGGTTTTCGTCTCTGCAGAGCTCAAGAAGAATCCATGGAACACCTACTAAATCAATGCCCCTTTAGCCTCATCCTGTGGAATGAACTTGCAAGTTATATGAGAACCACGGACAGGACAGGAGACAACATCACTCTTACCATCAACATATGGAAACAATCAGCTTTCTCCAACCGCATCCTCAACTAAATATGGCAGCTATTGTCGGGTTTTGGGTCTGGAAAATTTGGAAGGAAAGGAATTGGCGAATCTTTCAAAACAAGTCTGCTAATCACACCTTTTTCTAGTCACAAATCTTTGGATGCATTCAGAAAACCATAAGATCTCAGCAATGGAATAGTGAATACTTCAAGGCTAGCCCCAGTGAGAGACTCATACTATCCAAATGGTTGCTCAATCTAGATCTGAACCAACAAGACTTAAATCCTAAGCAAAGACTAGCTCATCACCAAAGCTCATCATTCTGACACCGCCCCCCTGGTTTCCACAAATTAAATTTTGATGGTGCCTCCAAGGGAAACCCATGACCAACATGATATGGTGTATTACTCAGAGACATCGATGGTCGAATCACTCACATTTAGGCTAGGAATTTAGGCATTGGTTCCAACAATTCAGCGGAACTTTGGGGCCTGATACGTGGGATATAATTGGCCTCTCACATGGGGATTAGCCAATTGATAATTGAAGGTGATTCCCAGATTATCATATCCATGGCCACAAAAATTCTCCATGGATCAGATGCATTGAAAGTCTCACCTAGTTGGCGCCACCTTTACCCTCTAACTCTCCTAAACACTCTCTTGCACTCTAGCCTTAGCCTTATTCCCTCACATGTTCGCGGAGAAGCCAACAGGATTGTAGATAAGCTGGAAAACAAAGGTGTCTCCTTATCAGGTGAAGACCTATGTTTCAGAGTAGGCCATAGTCCACACTCGCTATACTCAGGAAATGTCAAGAATTAGCCATCTCGGATTGCACTACCCCCAATGGGATGACAAGTGTCCAGCCATGCAATTTAATTTAAGTTCCTTAGTCGTCACCTCCTCATTTATTAGTGCACTCTCGAGGGGGCTTTGTTCCGTGAAATCTTGGTTTGTAGATGTTCACATAGGCAGAAAGTTAATGCTCTAGATCCCTTCAATGGCAATGGGGGGTAGCTCGCGTGACACGGGAGGAGAGGTTTTCAACTCGGCATTAATTGTAGGCTCTAGGTATGGTAATGGTATTCTTTCCCAAATTCGCATTGATTTTTCTATCATGGTTTTCATTTTAGCTCTACTCCCCGACTCCGCCTTGGTGTTGTGAGGCTATGTGCAGTCCCTCGTCATTCTCTCTAGCCTCCTTCTTTGCACCTTGTCGCAAGAACATGGTAGGTCTTGAAGAGGCCCTGCTTACTACAACTTTTTATCTAGTCGGGGGCGTCTATCCCATCCTTCTCCTCCATCCTTCTCCTCATATGATTCTTCAGCCCCTCCCCCAATGGCATATCCCAACCCTCTAACCTCGACCAGTATAGACAGGGACGTTGATCCTCACTTAGAAATTCAGGATGAGCATTGGGATCCAGTTATTATTGAAGAAGATCATCCATGCGATTCTCCTCAAACTCTTGAAGTTGTTGCGGATCTCCAACTGCCAGGAGAGGCCCCTCCTTTGTTTGGCCTATTAGCGGACAAACTCTAGTTGGTGTTCGAATTGAGAATGGATGTCACCGATCTACTCTTTGGTTTGGAATTTCTTAACCGACGTCTCGACGTTTTCATGGATTCTCTCTCTGGCTCTTCTAACAATCAGCGCTTCCCAGCTTTCTGTCACCCTTATCCATTTGTTGCTCCATGGCACACTCCTCCTAGAAATGATGGAGTGTCACACGCACCATGAATGTGATTTCTCTTGTATGCATATTATCAGTTTCAGGTTCTTTTTAGACAGGATAGGTAGAAGACAATTTGGTTGGTAGGTCTCAACTCTAGTTTTAAGCTCTTTTAGCTTTGTATTTTTTAACTATGGAAGACAATGGTACATATCCCTAATGCTAGCCTGGCCAGATATGTATGATTTTGATATTATAAGGTAATACAAATATTTTATTTACAAAAAAACAAAAAACAAAAACTTAATTTACCTTAATCAAATCATTAATTAATCTAATTAGGGGTGTTACACCAATCTTTCCGATGAATTTGTATTGTCCTCATTAAAATGGTCTCCTAAACTTTATTGGTTACTTCAACTTGGAAATTGTCTTGCGAGTGGTATGGTGTTGATGTTCTATGTCAAATCTGATATTTCTTGGTGATAGACTAAATGATCTTGGCAGTAAACTGAGTCCATTGATTAGTGATGATCTCTCTTGGTTCACCAAATCTAACAAATATTTATTCATACAAAAATTCTATTAGTGCTTCCTCAATAGCTTTAGGAAGATCCTTAGCTTCCACCCATTTCGTTACATAATCAGTACAAACTAGAATGTATGTCCTCTATCTTGATGGTGGATTAATAGGTCCTACATGTTAGAAAAACAGGATCTTAGAGCAATAAAATAAAACAAATGCGGAAATAAAACACAGAAGATACACAATACAATAGAGACACAGATATACGTGGTTCACCTAGTGTGGGCTACTGATCCAGGTGGATATTGATGTCCACCCGCCTATTCCACTTTGACCCCCACCATTGTTTCTTTCACTTTTTTAGTTTCCTTAATTGTAGCACAATTTACTATTTTTGGCAATTTTTCGGGTCCTGAACTTTCGGAGCTGTTTTGAGGCCCTAAACGACGTTTTTGGGCATCAAACGATCGATGAATTTTAATATGTTTTGGACTATGATATTTGTTGTCATCATGTGTATTCCTCGAATAGATCTTTCTAACGATGTATCATATGCGTCAAACGGAGATAGTATGCCAAATTTACGACCCCGGGAAATTGATGTACCAATTTACCCCAACGAGGCCCATATTTTGGCGTTTCATCTCCTAGAGTTAGGTGTTTGGATGTTTAGGGTTTCCATTGTTTCTCAATAATATATAAGCCTTTGAGCCTCATTGTAACATAGAGTTCAAAGGCTTGTAGCCACCACATCTCTTCTCAGAGATAAGCTACCAGTGCCCTAGTTAGTTTATTTCTATTATGTTTGTAAACAAATTTCAGTTCTTTGATATTAATGAAATGAAGTGTTATTTCCACTGCATCTTTGTATTCATGGTTATTTGTGTATTTTATTGTGTTCCTGCATAAATTCGGATCAGTGGTATCAGAGCGGTCTTCTCTTTCTCGATCCTTCTTTGCATGTCCCCAACGAGGTCGGGGTATAAGGAATTAGGGATCGATCTGGTTGAACCTTTGCAAGATCAGCCTCGCAAACCCCGACGGCCACCCATCGGGGATGAAAATAAAGACAAGAGAGTAGGAGATCCTATCAAAATATTGGTCAAGGAGGCCCTTGAAAAACAAAGGAACGCGATGATGGATAACTTCGCCCAGATCCTTCAACGATTTCCCATTGGCGACACATCTACATCCAACGGCCACTCTGGAGGCGCAACCCCTTTTAAGGTAAAAGTAAACTTTGACATTCCCATATTTGATGTCCAAATAGATGTAGACACAGTAGATAGATGGTTGAATCTATTAGAAGGATATTTCTCGGTTCATGACTTTTCCGACCGGGACAAGATTATTTTTTCACTGCTCAAAGTCACCCCCCATGTCAAGGACTGGTGGGAAACCTACTGTGAGAAAAAAGACGAGGAGGAACCCTCTTTGTTCTCGGTCGTACCCACTTGGAATTCTTTCCGAGACGCCATCAAGGAACAATATTATCCCGTGGGGAGCTATGAGGATAAGTACATACAATGGACTACATTGTGGCAGCAAAGGGATCAAGATGTGCATGAGTTGACGAATATGTTCCATACCCTGCGCACAAAGTTGGGTATCAAAGATTCAGAGAAACATTTGGTGTTGAAGTACCACAGTTGTCTACACAGATACATTCAAGAGGAAATGGAGTTCCTCGACATCTCCTCGCTTGTTACAGCATACCGGTACGCTTCCAAGATTGAGCATAAATTCAAACAGAAGAAGTGAGACTTTGGATCTGCGAATCAAAAGCAAGCAAAAGGTGCCCCCAAACCACAGAACAAAGGACAAAGCCAAGGCATTGCGTCTCAAGACAACCTGACAAAGTCACAAGCAAAGAACAACATCGTGAAGCCAAAGAAGGACACAGGAAAGTGGTGTGAGTTTCATAAGAGCTCCACTCACAACACAAGTGATTGTCGGTCCAAACAGTCACTGGTGGCCGAGATGAGCGCCTCTGAATCAGATGCATGCTCCGACACTGAATAAGAACCCAAGAAGGGGAATGACAAAGGGAAGAAGATTATCGATGTGGATCCCAACGCCACTATTGCCACCATGAAGATCCAAAAGGAAGAACTGGAAGATCCAGAGGAAGAGGAACATCTCTTCCACTCCCAGATGTGGGTAAAGGGTTCCCTGCTACAGTTCATTTTCGACAGTGGGAGCCAAAAGAACCTCATTTTAGCAGAGGTCATGAATCGGTTGGGCTTGCTGACCACAGCACACCCATAGTTGTACACCATCAAGTGGCTTCACCAAGGATGGGATCTCTAGGTCATTCAACAATGACGCCTTCCCTACAGCATCAAGCCCTTCACCGATGAGGTATTATGTGACATTGCTCATCTTGATGTTTTTCAGGTATTATTAGGCCAACCATACTTGTGGAAGCGACATGTTGTGTATGATTCTTGGCCTCGCACTGTTATTTTTACCTTAGGAAATAAGTTGTACAGGATACCAAAGGTACCACCGCCTGCCGCTATCTCTTTGGTTATTGCAAAACAATGTAGTAAGCTCATTTCCAAAACCAGAAAATTTGTTTTCCTAATGATCCACCCTCGGGGCAAGAAGAAGACAGTGGCCATGAACTCCAAATAGGGATCCTCCACATGACAATAACAAATGGACAATGTCGTGGAGGAGTATCAGGATATCTTCACCTCACCCGCAGGGGTGCCTCTGCACTGTCAGGTCAAGCACCCCATCGATCTTATCCCAAGTGTGCTGCTATCCAATGGACCGATCTATCATCACTCTATTCTGGAGAACGATGAAATCAAGCGACAGATTCAGGAGCTACTACAAAAAGGTCACATCTGGCCAAATTCATCGCCCCGTGGGAGCCCGATCGTGTTGGTGCAGAAGAAGGATGGGACTTGGAGACTCTATATTGAATATCGAGCACTGAACAAGATCACTGTCTGGAATAGATACCTGATCCCACGGATTGATGACCTTCTAGACCAACTCAAAGGGGAGAAATATTTCAGCAAGATCAACTTGAAGTCTAGGTATCACCCGGTACCAATCAAACTGTTTGATGTGTGTAAGACTGCCTTCAAAGCCAAGGAGGGCTTTTTAGAATGGTTGGTCATGCCTTTAGGGTTGACGAATGCTCCCACAACCTTCATGAGGTTGATGGACAACATCTTGTGGCCATTCACCAACTCATTTTTAGTAGTGTACTTGGATTACATCATGATCTTCAGCTAGACTTGGGAAGAGCACCTCCACCACATCCGACAGGTCCTCCAAACACTGCGGAAACACAAGTTGTGTGCCAATTTGGAGAAGTGCACTTTTGGCATGACCCAGGTTCAGTATCTGGGATACATTATTGATGAGCATGGGGTGCATGTGGATCCAACCAAGATCCAATTCATATGGGATTGGCCAACCTCGACCACTCTAAAAGAGCTTCGCATCTTTCTAGGTCTTGCTAATTTTTACCGCAGGTTCGTGTTGGGATTCTCTCATATCACTTGGACCTTGAGTCAAGTCACCAAGGGAGGAGCGAAAGAAAACTTCTTTTGGTCAGAATCTCAACAGAAGGTGTTCGTAGAATTGAAACATCGCCTTTGTTGTGCTCCAGTGCTCACATTACCAGACTTGCAACAACCATTTGAGATCAAGACAGATGCCTCTAACTATGATATTGGGGTAGTTCTTACTCAACAAGGGAATCCAGTGGCATATCATAGAGTGACACTATCTGACACAGTTCGAAAGTATCCCACTTATGAAAAATAAATTTATTCCATTGTGTAGGCTTGCCGATAGTGGAAGCATTACATTTTGGGGAAGGAAACAATCATCCACACATACCACTGACCCCTGTAGTTCATATAGACACAAGGGAAGTTGCAGAACGATCGCCATCAGAAGTGGTCCACATATCTACAACGATTTCATTTGAACATCAAGTACAAGAAGGGCAGCACCAATAATGTTGCAGACTTCCTCAGCCGACCACCGATCGTGGCGATAACCACCGTGCTCAACTCTTGTGGGAATGAGACTTATGATTGGCCGCTTCTCTACAAGAGTGATCCAGATTTCAGCCACACATACAAGACGCTCTTGGAGGGTAACCGAGTTCCAAATTTTCACCTCCAAGATGCACTACTATGTCACCTGGGACACCTTTGTGTTCCTTCAATCGAGTGTTCCAAGATGATTTGGGAAGCACACTATAGTCGAGTCGTTGGGCATTTCAAGGTTGAGAAAATAGTAGTAGTACTGCAGAAGTATTTCTATTGGCCAAACCTTCAACAGGATATCAAGAAGTACATCAGATCCTGCACTGCCTGCACCATTGCCAAACTGACCATCAAGAAGCAAGGCCTCTATACTCCGCTACCTACCCCTAGTCGACCTTGGGAATCCATCTCCATGGATTACATGTTGGGCCTTCCTTCTACTAAGCATGGAAACCACTGTGTTTTCGTGGTCGTCGATAGATTCTCGAAGATGTCCATTATGGTGGCCTGCAAGAAGAATATCACAGCAGAAGCCACTGCTAAAATCTTCTTTGAACGAGTGTTGGTACACTTTGGGATCCCATAGTCTATCATCTCAGATCGGGACAGCAGGTTCCTCAGTACATTTTGGTCCAGCCTATGGTCAATGATGGACACCAAGCTCACCAAGTCCACACCTTTCAATCCCCAAACTGATGGCCAGACAAAGGTCATCAATAGGATGATCGTACACATTTTGCGCATGTACAACTCAAAGCATCCATGCACATGGGATGAGATCCTCCCCTGTGTACAACATAGCTATAACCAGGCCCTCCACAGCTCAACTGACCATGGCCCCTTTCAGGTGGGCTTGGGATTCTAGCCACTATGTCCCATTGACGTAGCCATACCATTTGCAGCTACTCAGGATGATTCGGCTCATGTCTAGTATGAAGTTGCCAAGGCAAACAGCTTCATTGAGTGCATTCAACACATTTTCCAATAGGTTCATGACATATTGGATAGAGCCAATGCTAAGTACAAGCAGTGGCATTATCAACATCGAGTGCACCACAACTTCCAGGTGGGTGACAAAGTGCGGTTACATTTGCAGAAGGAGCGCCTTGTTGGACCCCACCGCAAACTTCTCCCGCTCTGATATGGGCCATACACCATCACCAAGGTTGTAGGGGACAATTCCTTTGAGCTCAATATCCCACCATTCCTTGTTCTTCACTCAGTGTTCAATGTGGACCACCTTCAACCTTACTTCCACCTCTACTGGACACATCTGACATGGAAAAACAACTCACACCAACAGAGTTAAAACCAGAATGCATGGAATAAGCCACAACTGATTGGATTATGGACACACAGATCAATAACACTTGCTAGCAGAAGATCCATCTATATTGAGTTGTCAAAGCAGGCCAACTCCTTCACCAGGGAAAGTGGCTCACTAGGGACCAAGTTCAGCAGAAGTTTCCTCATCTCATGGAGGAACTCAACACAATGGGGACCATTGCTTCCTAAGGGGGGAGGAATGATCTAGGTGGATATTGGTGCCCACCCTCCTATTCCACTTGGACCCCCACCATTGTTTCTTTCACTTTTTTAGTTTCCTTAATTGTAGCACAATTTACTATTTTTTGGCAATTTTTCGGGTCCTGAACTTCCAGAACCGTTTTGAGGCCCTAAACAACATTTTTTGGGCATCAACCGATCAACTAATATCAGTTTGTTATGGACCATAATATTCGTTGTCAACAGTTGTATTCCTCAGATAGATATTTCTAACGATGTATTATATGCGTCAAACGGAGATAGTATGCGTAAGTTACGACCCCAGGAAATTGATGTACCAATTTACCCCGATGGGGCCCATATTCTGGCGATTCATCTCCTAGGGTTAGGTGTTTGGATGTTTAGGGCTTCCATTGTTTCTCAATAATATATAGGCATTTGAGCCTATTTGTAACATAGAGTTCAGAGGCCTGTAGCTGCCACATCTCTTCTCAGAGATAAGCTACCAGCGCCCTAGCTAGTTTATTTCTATTTTTTCTGTAAATAAATTTTGGTTCTTTGATATTAATGAAATGAAGTGTTATTTCCGCTGCATCTTTGTATTCATGGTTATTTGTGTATTTTTTTATGTTCCTGCATAAATTCGGATTAGCTACGTCCACCAGAGAAATTTCCAGGTCCTTCCTTTATTATTATCCAACAAAGTAAGGGATACAACCTACAACATACCCATTGTAACTTCCTCTTCTTTCTCTCATAGTCTCCTCACTCAGAATACAATATTCGCAATGATACATAGTCACAATACATTTCCCTCATAAAAGAGGGTTTCCTTGTAGGGAAAAAACCTTAACATAACTTCTATCATCATATCTACGACCTTATAATGAACGGTCCAGATTTACTATGAAATTACAATATACATTTACAAGGCAATGTTTCCTTCGGGGGCTTCGCCCCTGAACCCCCCCTACACTCCCCCACGTGGAGGAGTGTACATTCTTCTAAGGTGTAAAGTCTTCATGGGGTATAAACACGACTGAAAACGAAAACCTCTGAATCAAGAAGATAATTAGGCTCCACAACCAACAATCTCCCACTTGGAGACTGGTCTCAACAACTCCATCATTGTTGTATCTGTTGGACTATAATCCTTCTTGGACCTGGAAAATTTCTCATCTTCACCTTCATGCTTGAAGACCAACTGAAACTTAGCTGTAACTCAGTTTCTCCCTTGTTACTCCCTTTGTTAACATGTCTACAGGATTATGGCTAGTGTGTATCTTTTCCATCTTCAAATTATAAGATGGATCGTATGAAATGGTACATGAGATGTATATGCTTACTCTTCGAATGGAAGGTTGAGTTCTTTGCAAGATGAATTTCACTCTCACTTTCATAGGACAACCTTCTATTCTCCTGCTTCTTTTCCAATTCCTCCATAAACCTCTGTAACCAAACCATTTCTTTACTAGCCTTTGTAGCAACAACATACTCTACTTTTGTTTTTGAAAGTGCAACAACCTTTTGCAGTTCCGAAATCCAACTTACTGTTGTGCCACCTATACTAAAAACATACCATGTGGTGCTCCTCCTGCTATGTTTATCACCTGCCATATCTGAATCAAGATATCCTTGTAGAACAGTGTATGAACCTCCAAAACATAATGCATGAGTAGAAGTACCTCTCAAATACCTGAGAATCCACTTCACTACCTCCCAATGTTCTTTACATGGATTGTTCATATACCTGCTCACAACTCCCACTGCATGTGCAATATCTGGTCTTCTGCAAACCATCGCATACATCAAGCTGCCAACTGTTGATGAATAAGGGACCTTGGACATGTATTCTATCTCCTCTTGTGTCTTGGGACACATTTCCTTAGTTAACTTGAAATGGTTGGCCAAAGGTGTACCAAATGGTTTTTCTTTTTGCATTCTAAACCTCTCCAACACCTTCTCTATGTACTCACCCTGAGACAATGTCAATTTGAGATTTTTCCTATCTCTTGTTATTCTCATATGAAGGATTTTCTTTGCGGCACCCAAATCCTTCATCGCAAATGAATTAGCTAATTTCTTCCTGAGCACATTTATATCCTGCATATTAGACCCCACAACAAGCATTTCATCTACATACAATAGCAAGATAATATAACTTCCATTTTCTAGCTTTTTAAAATAAAGACAATAATCAGAATGACATCTACTATAACCTTGTTATGTCATAAACCTATCAAACTTCAAATACCACTACATTGGAGCTTGATTTAGGCTATACAAGCTCTTCTTCAACATGCATACCTAACTCTACTTCCCTTTGATCTCATACCCCTGTGGTTGCTGCATATAAATCTCTTCCTCCAAATCCCCATGGAGAAAATTTGTTTTTACATCTAATTGTTCAAGATGTAAATATTCTACTGCCACAAGACTTAAAATAGTCCTAATTGAAGTCATGTTAATCAAAATCTATATATTTCTTTTGTGCAAACCCCTTTACAACAAATCTAGCCTTGTACCACTTTTTACCTCCATCTTCTTCCTTCAACTTGTAAACCCATTTATTCTGCAATGTTCTTTTTCCTACAGGAAAATGAACCAAATCCCAAGTCTAGTTATTTACTAGAGAATCTATTTCCTCTTTCATGTCTTTCTCCCACTTCTTTTTTGTGTCTACCTGCATTGCCTCTTCATAACATTTTGGTTCACCAGAATTAGTCAACAATAAATGAGAGTATCGTTCAGGGGGTCTACTTAACCTGGTAGATCTTCTAACAACACTTGCAGGATTTTGAGGTACTTGTTGCTCCTGTTATTCTACATTTTGATTCTCTAGTACCTTTGGAATTTATTTTTTAGTGATCTCATCAAGCACTGTGTATTCTACTTTTTTTTTCCCGTTTCTTTCCTTGCAACTGATCTTTGTACATAACCTTCTCATTGAATATGACATCTCTACTCCTAATAATTTTGTTATTTTCATAATCCCATAAGTGATAACCAAAATAATTAACATTGTATCAAATAAAGGTACACTTCTTGGATTTTTCCTCAAGATTTGTTCTATTTTCTTTATCAATATGGACAAATGATTCACAACCGAAAGTCTTCAAAAAATAATATTTAACCTTTTTACCTATCCATTCCTCCTCTGGAATTATACCATCCAAAGAGCTTGAAGGTCCTCTGTTTTTTAAGTAAATAGTAGTATCTGCAGCATCTGCCCATAACTGTAAGGGAAAATTAGCATGCAATCTCATACTCTTTGCATGCTCCATGATTGTCATGTTCGTCATTTCCGACACACCATTTTCTTGTGGTGTTCCTGGAACTGTCTTCTCTCTATGAATGCCATGGTATGAACAGTAATCATCAAACTCCTTGATGCAATATTCACCTCTATTGTCTGATCTGAGACACTTCAACCNCCAAAGCTTTCCATTTCTTAAAAGTATCAAAAAAATCATTTTTTTGTCGAATGCAATAAACCCAAGTTTTTCTAGTTGCATCATCAATAAAAGTAACATAATAACGAGAGCCACTAAGAGATGATACCTAAGTTGGTCCCCATACATTTGTATGCACAAGCTCTAACCTTTCACTCTTCTTTTCTTTTCTGACTCTCTTTTGTTTTCCATAAACATAATGTTCACATAAATCCAAATCATTTTGTTTAAGATTTGGCAACAATTTTTTTTTTTAAAGTATCTGCATCCCCTTCTCACTCATGTGTCCAAGCTTCTCATGCCACAGTGTTGTATCCACTCTTGTAGAAGCTAANTGGAGCTCTGCAGTCTTTCTTCAGATGTCCTTTCTTCCCACAATTCCAGCACTCTATCTTTCCAAGTTTGGATTTGGAACTGCCCTTCCTAGAATTCCCACAATTCCCCGAGACCTTTCCTCTATCCTTTTTTCTTCCCCTGTTCTCCATGTTTAACGCATTACCTGATGTCTCACTTGTGATTTTTCGTTGCATTTCCTCACTAAGGATAACACCAACAA
>SNQJ01S0037045.1:135144-156327 GCA_010110895.2 Picea sitchensis | reverse complement strand
TTATTTACAATGCACTGTCAAATGGTCATCTTTTACATATCTGTGGTTATAACGGTCTTTTGGCAATTTCAGTTTGTGTATTTAGAGCCATGATTTATCATGTCTATATTGTTGTGACATATTTATTGTTCTACTTACTATGCACGCGTAAAATTGTAAACTTATATTTACTATGCGCACGTAAATTTAAAAATAGATGTTGTTGAACTTACCTGTGCGCTCGCAACGACGACCAACAGATGCGACACTAGTACCCACGGCGACCCTGCTCCGCTCCGACCCACAGCGACACTGCTATCCACAGCGACCACAGCGACCCCACTCGGCTCCTACACACAGCGACACTGCTATCCACAGCGACCCCTCTCGGCTCCTACACACAGCGACCCCGCTCGGCTCCTACACACGGCGAGACTGCTACCCACGGCTCCGCTCCGACCCACGGCGACACTGCTACCCACAGCGACCCCGCTCGGCTCCTACACACGGCGACACACGGCTCCCTGAGATACACACGGCTCCCTGAGATACACACGGCGACACACCCTGCTCTAAGGGATACTACTTCCCAAATTTGCCAAAAGACCTGAAGGCCCGATGTGTCTGTAATATATAAACACTTTTTCGGCCGAAAACTAGTTCGGCCGAACAATCTTTCGGCCGAACTTTCTTTCGGCCGAACTTTCTTTCGGTCGAAACATTATTGCCGGAAAAAAAATATCCGTCAAACAAAATTTGTACACGCAAATCGAGGGGGCTGTTATTGCACCGTTCGATTTGACGTTTATTTTTTCGGCCGAAAAATAGTTCGGCCGAAAAAATGTTTTTCGGAATTTTGGAGACCCGATTGTCATGAAAGTGTAACCCACCTTCGTGATTTCACCCCTAAGTTATACATTAATGTAATTTAATAGTTTAATTTATAGGTTACCTTAATGTAATAATATATTAATATTTAGTGATGCATTACTATTTTAATAATGTATTATTAATGTATTATTTTAGGATTATATTAATACTTTATTAATGTTTTAATGTATTAATACTTTAGGAATGTTTTTATTAAAAAAAGACAATATATTAATTAATTAATTTAATACATCACATTATGCATTAATGTATTTATGTCATTCCAATTCATTACCATAAGAAACCATGATCATTTTCAATAAATATGTTAATGTATTATTCTTTTGGTAATGCATTTATTAAGGTATTAATACTTTAATAATGTATTAATATTAATAATTTTTTACTAAATACATTAAGATCAATATATTACTACTTTATTAGTGTATTAATACTTTAACATCAATTATCAATTATCAATGTATTGATACTTTAATTGATACATTAATACATTAATATTGTATTATTAATTTAATATCTTACACTATAAGTTAATGTATTAGTCCTCTAATTTATACATTAGAGTAGAGTAATAAAATAATATATTATTAGTTACAATAATGTAGAAATCATTAATACATTAATGTAATGTATTACTAAATACATTACATTAATAAACCATTAATTTATATATATGAATATAATATATTCATCTATTACATTAATACATTATTTTTTGTTTTTGTAAATTAGAGTTTGTAATGATTCCTGGCCAAAATACAAATGTTTGAGAGGGAGCTAACTACATGGCAGTGGTGTCCTGGTGGGAAACCACTTTTGCCAGGTGTCCAAGTTCATAGATGGCAACGGTGCCCATATGGGAAACCACCATTTCCCAATGTCAAGTAAAAAAATATGAGTTGTGCTATGAGGCCACGCAGGGCCGAAATATGAACAATAAGAAAAAAGAGCACTAGAAGACATTAGAAACCTGGACCTAGTCGCGACCTGGCGTAAACCTACATTGTCTATGTTTTTCCTTTCTCTTGGTTAGCCATGGCCCATCGAAGATCCTAGAGAAACACCATCAAGCTATCCACTCTGCACCGACAGTCGTCTTCCTTGGTCTGAGTTTCACGCATGGCCAATTTGATGTCCTCCAGGTCTTTCTTAATGCTACTCATAGTGGTCATGAGGTCATATCACTCTTCGCCTCTACCACTGAAAGAATTGGGGTGGTTGGAAAGAGGAGAAGAGGAAGAGGATCTCAAAAGGGGGGAAGGAGGCGCGGTGGTAGGGGGGATGAGGGGGGGTGGCGAAAAGGAGGGACGTCAAGGGGCAGAGGGGGGAGGTGGTGCACAACCGAGCAAATTTCCCAAGAAATCAAACCACTTGACTCTATAGTTGTAGCGGTTCGAGAGGGGGGAGAGACTATTTTATGGATCTCAGGGTGGTTGAGAAGGAGCGGGAACGACTAAAGGGGCCAGAGGAGGGGGGAAACCTACTTTAGAGGCGTGATCGACCATGGGGGCCAATGGAGGGGGAGAAGACCTTTTTGGGTGGAGAGGGGAGACTGCTCGAGGCAAGCTCGAGGCTTCTCAAGGCGGATCAGAGGGGGGCAGTTTACCTCCTTGGGCCTTGTACTAGGATGCTCCATGCCTTGGTTTTCCTCGGGGTCATGGCATGAAGGAAGGACGAATTCTTCGGGAGAGGAGACTTATGAATAGAAACAATATGGAAGGGAGAAGCCCCACAACAAGATAATGAGCAAGGAGGGGTCACACCAGAGCTTGAATTCAGAGCGAACAAGGGAGTGAGCCCAGGAGGAAACACCTTGTGAATTTTTAGTCAACGAGTGAGAAGAGGGATTCGACATCTTGACTTTAGGAGTGGATATGGTCGTCTGGAGATGAGGTGACTGGGAGGGCTCTTTTCACTGCACCATGAAGACGCATAGGTCCCTGTTCGTGTGAGTTGCAGGGTGTGAGTGAGAGAATGTAGATGGAGGTGGGCCTTTTAAATGCCAGAGATGGCTTGAGAAGGGACATGACGTTGGACGGACGCCGAGTGTCGAGTAGCATGGCCATGTGGCCTTATCCTAAATTGTACCCGTTATGTCAAGGTGGCACCCCATCTAGCGTACATTAATACATTATTATTATATATTACATTAATGTAATAAATTAATGGTGCCCCAAGACATCATTTTCCACCTTTCTAAACTAATCTAATGTATTACTAAATACATTACATTAATATAATATATAATAATATATATATTAATATAATATATTAATCTATCACATTAATATATTATTATTATCTATTATATTAATACATTAGTATTATATATTTCATTAATGTAATAAATTAATAGTGGCCCCAAGACATCATTTTCCACCTTTATAATAATAATGTATTAATAATACATCAATAATATATTATTAGCTAATAAATATAGCATATAGCTAAATACAATACTATTATTATATTTTATAATATAAATAATACAATTTATAAATAATGGTTAGCCACTTAAATAATATAAGTTACTAATCATCATAATATAATATTATAAATAATAATAATAATATAATATATTTAGCTATTATTATATGGGATATTAAATTATAATATTTATATTAATATTTATTATTAAATAAATATCTATTAATAATGTATGGCTTAACCATTTAAATATTTAAATACGTTTTAGCCATTTTATTTAATACAATATTTAAATACATGTTAGCCATTTTATTTGAATAATAATAATAATAATATTAATAGTTATCAATATGAGTTAACTATTGTTGCCCTGTTTGTTGTTGAACCTGCCACATGTTCCACGTTGGTACGATCAGATCCCTAGAATTGAGAATATAGGATGAGTCCATAAGGGGGGGTGGAACCCCCTTGTACAACAATGTAACAACTAATGATAGAATGGGAACAAGGGCCATATGTGAGCAGGCTCACATATATGTGAGCAGGCTCACATATATGTGAGCATGCTCACATATATGGGAGCTGACTCACATATATGTGAGCAGGCTCACATATATGTGAGAATGCTCACATATATGCGAGCCTGCTCACATATATGTGAGCAGGCTCACATACATATATGTGAGCAGGCTCACATATATGTGAGCCTAGGGGGAACCCCCTTGTACAACAATGTAACAACTAATGATAGAATGGGAACAAGAGCCAAGGAGCCTACCTTTGATTCGTTGCTGCATCTAAGGGAACAACTCTTGACTAGAGAACAAGGCCTCAGAAAAGTGATGGATGCGGAGCCAAGAAAATCTCATCCAAAGGAATCTCGTGGATGGGAACCTTATAAATGCATTTCTCAGTTAAAGAAACCCCCTAGATACCTCATCATCTCAACAAGGCTAGGAGAGCACACCCAGTTCATGAGAGAGCAGGCCCTAATTGACAAGTTCTTAGGACTCTATCATTCCGAGCATGACCTAACAAGATGGATTAAACACTGGTGGAAACCCAAAGGAGACTACGAGGTACAAATCGTCTCCAAAGGATTTTTTACGATTATCCTTTCCAATCTTGAAGATAAGGACAAAATATTTGACAACGGGTCGTATTTCTACAACTCGACAGGGATTTTTCTGCGATTCTGGACAGATCGCTTAAACCCAAAAAATGAGGACTTTACAATGGCTTAAGTTTGGATTAGGCTATACTCCTTTCCACACGGGTTCGGGCTGGAAGAGATACTTATGGGTATAGAAAACACAGTGGGATGATACATCAAATCATCGAAATCTACAAAACAAAGAAAATATACCTCTTATGCCAGAATATGCGTTTACATGGACATATCAAAATATTTACCTGGTTCAGTCATCTTGGAATATCAGGATGTGGATTGGAACAAAACAATCGACTATGAGCACATCCACTTTCACTGCAGAAAATGCCATGAGCATGACCACCTCTTCCGTGACTGCCCCCCGAATGCTTTACCATGGTCACAGGCTAGAAAAAGAACCCGCTAAAGAAGCAGAATCTAGAAACTGCTCCAAATATAACAACCAAAAATTCTTATGACATTCTAAAATAGCTGCCAAAAGACGAAGAAATACAAGACCCACTCAAAATGAAAAACAAGAGAAATGAAAATTCCAGGCGAGCACACATATACATGAGGAAAATAAGATCACCAAGGAGACAAAATGGGGGGAAATGGGGCACCTTGATGCAGCTAGATGAACAAGATATGATGGACATAGATCTTGAAAAACTAGAGGAAGTCCTCAATCGAAAGGACTTGCAAACCATCCTAGTAGAACAACATCTCAAAGTTCACAAATTTTTCATAGACTCCAAAGCCCAATCCACAACACAGATGGGTATATCCACATATCCAAGCACAGACTCAAAGTGTGCTCAACGAGAAAACAAAAGATGGGGATGCAAATCTGCCTAGTAACTCGTCAAAGAGGCATGGAACCTCATGCTAAACTTGGGCTAGATCCATAGGCTCTCGGAGGGATACCTCCACCCACCTCCATAGTTATCATGATGAAAATCATAACCTGGAATATCAAAGGACTCAACGGAATATCCAAATAGAGGATTCTCCGAGACTGTATACGTGTAGAAAATCGAGATGTTCTCCTGTTACAGGAGACAAAATGTGCTAGATCAGAAGAATAAACTACTTTCCACCATTTTTGGAGAGGATGCGACTCCATCCACACTGACTCTTCTGGTGCATCTAGAGGAATACAAATTTTATGCAACCCTAATACTGCCATAATGAATAGGCCCTTCTCTACTATTGACACACTCATGGTGCACTTCATGGTCAATGGGTCGACCAAGGAAGGGGAAATCACAAATTTTTATGGGCCTAAGAGCCCATAGGACAAAGAAAGCTTCTTGAAAAGAATAACTCACATCAAAAAGTTTTTGAGCACACCCAACTGGGTGTTGGGAGGAGACTTCAACATGATCCTGACTCTGGAGGATAAAACTGGTGGCACCAAATGACTGGAGCAAGATAGCGGTAAGTTCGAAACCCTCATTGACCAGCTAAATATAGTAGATATAGAAGCTCAAAATGGAATTTTGACCTGGTCCAATTGAAGATCAGGACACCAACAGGTGGCATGCAGACTAGATTTCTTCCTTGCAGCGAAAACCCTATTAGAAGAGGACCCTTCCATAGAGGCCAACATTCTTCCAAAAACCGTCTTGGACCACTAACCCCTCTCATTTTTCCTGGACATAGGAGAAACACCAAAATTCAAACCTTTCCATTTTGAGAAGTTATGGCTCTCCCACCCTGACTTCCAAAGGCTAGAAAAGTCCTGGTGGGATCAGGCAGAAATAGAGCATGACACCTACATGTATAAGTTCCAACAACACCTCAAAACTTCAAGCAACTTATGAAGATTTGGAATAGAACCACATTTGGGAACATACTCCAGCGCATGCAGGAAATCGAAAGCATAGTAGAAGCTCTTCAATGAACCTTCATATCAGGAACCAGAACCATAGATTTAATGAAGGAAGAGGAGGAGCTTCGAATGGAATTAGAAGAACAGAGAAAACAAGAAGAAATCTTGTGGCATCAGAAATCTAGGGTTCAATGGCTTAAGGAGGGTGAGAGGAACACCAAGTTCTTCCACAAATCAATGGTGCATCGAAGATACATCAATAGGATCACTCAGCTGGAGGATTCTCAAGGTAACCCCATTAGAGAACATAACCAAATTGCTGAAGAACTAAACACCTACTATAAGGAGCTCCTTATAGAAACCAAAAATGACAGGGAGGAAGCAATTCAAAATATAACCAAGCACATACCCTCACTGGTAACTCAAGATAAGAATGAAGCCTTAATGAGGTCCATCACCCAAGAATAAATGCACCATGTAGTCAAGGAAATTCCCTCTGGGAAAGCACATGGTCTAGATGGCTTCACCACGGATTTTTTTCATCACTACTCAGATCTAATCAGGGAAGAGGTATGGCAGGTCATGAAGGAATCTATAACCTCACGTCAATTCCTCTCTGCCCTCAATGCTACTTTTCACACCTTTGTCCTGAAGGAGGGGAGACTCACTCATCCCAAATAGTATAGACCGATCACCCTCTGTAACGTCATCTACAAAATCATCACAAAGGTGATAGCCACATGTCTCAAGCCAATCCTAGCTTTTGTAATCTCTAAAAAACAAGAAGGCTACGTGGAAGGTAAACAAATCATGGAAAACATCATCCTAGTTGATGAGGTAATACACTCGTTGAACATAACCAAAATCCAATGTATGCTTATCAAACTCAACCTCTCAAAATATTTCGATAGAAATAGTTGGTAGTACTTACATTCCATGCTAGAATCCTTTGGCTTCGACATACAATCAGTGAACTAGATCCTAAATCTCAGCTCTTCAGCCTTCTTCTCCATATTGGTCAATGGAGTACATTCACAACCCTTCTCCCCCACCAGGTGTATTCGTCAAAGAGATCCTCTTTCTCCCTTCCTCTTCATTTTCATGGTGGAAGAACTCGTATGCTACCTTAAGGTGGCGGTACTGGAAGGTTCCATTCAATGTTTGCCCCTACACAATATTCAACCATCCCCCTCGCAAAGTCTATTCGTTGATGACACCCTCCTCTTGAAAACCCCTACTGCGCGAGAAGCCACAAAGATCAACTCCATACTCTCTGATTTTATGGAGGCTTTAGGTATGGCTCTCAACCTTGACAAGTCCAAACTCTACTTCTTCAACATGTCAGTTGTTATGCAGAATCACATTTCTTACCTTTTAGGAATAGCCAAAAAATCCCTTCCATCCAACTGCCTTGGAATACCTCTCACAGGAGAGCCGACGTGCTCCATCTCTTGAGACATTCTGCATCTCTCTATCTCAAACGACATAAATAATTGGACCTTTAGATGCCTTAAAATTGCAACCAGATTGGTGCCCCTCAAGTCAGTCTTGCAAGCCCTGCCAACCTACCTATTTACATCCCTAGAAACACCCAAATCATTCATTCGAGACATCAAGAGCTTACAACACAGCTTCCTATGGCATGTACACCAACCAGACAAGAAGTGGTATTTTATGGGATGGGAAAAGATCTGCAAACCCAAATCTCTAGGTGGCTTGGGAATCCGTGACCCAGGAAAGATCAATCAAGTTATGGGAGACAAAATGTGGTGTATATGGCTCAAGCACCCCACATAACTTTGGGAACAAATATGGAAACATATGTATGCTCCCACCACCCAATAAGATCAACTAATCCGATTCAATGGCCAAATTCAGGGTTCCAATATATGGAACACGGGTTTTCACAACAAACCTCTGGTTCAAAAGCATGCTTTGTCGGAAATCCAGAATGGGGAAAGTGCATTATTCTAACAGGACTCTTGGAAACAATAAGAGCCTCTTTCCATGTTAGATGAACTTAATCCCCTTAGACATGCACTGCAACCTAACATATATCGATGGGTTAAGGATCTATCTAGAAGGTCTGATAGGAACCAACCCCGGGGAAGTCGGAAGATGAACCACCAGGAACTACATCTATTAGGGGAAACGGATCTCCAAGCCTCAGAATTGTGCGCAAACCATAGGAAAATCCCTATTTTGGAAGGCCCAAATATTCTCAGATGGGGGTACTCAACAATAGGCAATTTTTCGGTCAAGGAGGCCTACTACTTACAGGGAAACTATCAAATTCGAGCCAAGGAGAGTATTTGGGGAAAGATCTGGAATTCTTCACTCTAGCCCAAAGTGTCCCTCTTCCTATGGTTCACCATTCAAAACCACATCCTCACCTGGGATAACCACAAAAAGAGGGGTTTCATAGGCCCATCAATATGCACCCTATGCCAACAACAAGAGGGAACAATCGAACACCTTATCAACAATTGTCACTACAGCCAGTCAATATGGGATCTGGGATCCCAAATAATGCATCTCTCTAATTGAAACATAAATAGTATCAGCGACACTATAGACAATTGGGATTCACTCTACTTTCAAAACCCAAGTCTTGATCGCATCTGGCATCTCCTCCCAGGCTTCACCCTATGTAAAATTTTGAAGGAAATAAATAAAAGGATATTCCACTCAAAGGACTGCGCCCCACCCTCACTTTGGAAAGATTCATGAAGCTAATACGAGAAACAATCAAAAGTAGACATTGGACACCTAAGGACATAAATTGCAGTCAAGGGGAGTGATGCATTCCTCAAAACTAGCTCCATCATTTCGACTTTGGCTTGCACCAGGCCAACAACTTCAAGCTTTGGTGCAACCACCTGGATACCCCTAGTAACATAGCCATTCAAATCGTCATCAAAATGTCGAGGGAGAGGGGAAAACCACAGTGTGGCTCAGCTTGGTACACCTTTGCGGCAAGGCAAAAGAGACAACAGAGGCTGGAGAGTGTTTTATCCATGGCTAGAACTTAGATTGCACATAGAGCAAGGATTGTGCAGTCACCTCCCATGGCGTTCGTGGAGGAGGTCCTCCCAGAGGAGCCTTTACAAATTCCTTCGGAGCATTCTCTCTTCAGAGTGCCAGAAAACTAGAAGCTATCAAGCAGCATATCGGGGGAAGTCACTAAGGCCGTCATTGTGGAGAGCCAAGGACACAACAACATGGAGGAATTTTCCACTTGCTACATCGAGGAGGAGTTTCCGGAAGAGCTCCTACACATGGCCTCTCAGGACACTGCAATTGCAGCAAGCCATAATTCCTTTAGATTCATGTGGAGCGATATAGACCAAGAGAAGCAGGTCGAGGAACAGGGTCAAGGCGCATCAAGGGAACAATAGAGTGGGGAGGCAACAAGCTAGGTGGTGAAGACTGAACTAGGTGGCACATCGAAGGAGGGTGGAAAAATCCTTTCACCACCTTCCATTTCGACTGTGCAAGAGAAACAACATGTCCCACTGCCATTTTTCCACCCAGAGAATTTGGAATTGGCGTTCGAATTGATAAGCTATATGGCATATCAAGTCCAACATGGCACCCTCATGAGCCAGCGCATCAACATTCTATACAACGCCTTTTCCAATGCACCAGTAGGACAAAGATGCCCTACCTATGAGTGACCTTGCGTTCTTCTAGCTCGGGACAGACTGCAACATGAAGATGTCGACATGGCCACCTCGGAGGCCAATGGGTAAATGATTCTAGTTATAGTTATGGATTTAGTTAGTTCAGAACTTTCACTGTCCAAACTAATTTTTTTTTTGTCTATCTGATTAATGTACAGACTATAGGACGTCACCGGTCCTGGTTTCCTACGAGCAGGGTAGAGGGCGGACCACCTCTTTTGAACATGGACATCCTAGGCCCCCAGCTGTTCCGGTTTCCACTAACTCGGTAGAACAACTCGCAACTTCAAGGATACACCTCTTTTTTACTTAAAAAAAATATGAATTAACTATTAATAATAGTTTAAATACATGTTAAAATTATTTTAAACTTGTATTTAATAATATTAATAGTTATTATTAAAAATATGTTTAATAAAAATTTAATAAAATATTAAGAATTAATCAATAATATTAATATTAAGAATTTATATTATATTTTATAAAATATTTAATTAGAACATAGTTTAAACATGTGTTTAATAATATTAATAGTTATCAATATGCGTTAACTATAATGATAATAGTTGAACAATTATGTCTAAGATGTATTTAAATTATTATCAAATGTATTTAACCACTTTATAATATTAAAATAGCCATTATTAATAATGTAGGGTTAAATAATTTAAATACCTGTTAGCCATTTTATTTATTGTACGGTCTATTAAATCATAATATAATATTATTATAATGTATTATTATAAATATTATAATTTATAATACTAAAGTTCAATCATATAATCTATAACAAAATGGAATCAATAAAAAAAAATATAAATAATATAATTTATAACAATTATAGACATAAACACCTTAACTAATTTTTGGTTAAACTTATTATATGTATAGACAATTATATCACTGAAATTAAATTTAATTCCAAAATGAGTCTAAAAAAAAATGTTCAGATTGTTATTTACAAACTACAAGTCCATTATAGATGTATATACACGGTATATCAAAATCTAAATACATATTGTCTCACATCACAGGCGCCCCATTCTTTCAACTACGAGAATAGATATATGAATTAAAGACATTAAAATCTAAATACATATTGTCTCACATCACAGGCGCCCCATTCTTTCAACTACGAGAATAGATATATGAATTAAAGACATTAATAGACCACTCAAGCAGCCTACAAGTGCACGATTCTATGGAATTTTTTTAATAACAAACGTATCTCTGAACTGTTATGAAATTTATATAATTTATATTGTTTTCTGATTAAATTGTTATCTAATTTATCTATTATAAAATAAAATAAAGTTGTTTTAATATATACTCTAGAGTGAAAGCAAAATATTTATTTTTCAAATTATATTTAACTTAAATATAATACATAGAAACAACAAACCATAAAAGTATTATAATTTTAAAATAATATAATTTTTGGTATTAAGAGATATTTGTATATTAAAAATGTTTTTAATAAGAAAATGATAAGTCACAATATATCTTAGTAATTTTTATTTAGTGTCGAATTGTTAAATTGTATCTCATAATTCAATTGTTTAATCATAATACAAATTTTTAATTATAATACATTGTTCAAATTGCTATTATTTATCTTCAAATTTATGAGTAAATTAATATTACTTTGAAATTTAAAATAACTTCTATAAATTATTTTTTTCATAACCAAACATAAAATGAATTTAGATAAACCACTAAATAATGGAAATGAATTTAGATAAACCACTAAATAATTGAAATATTATAAAAATATATTATAGCGTGGAGGTGAGTATCAATATAAAACAACATTATAACAAACAATTTAAAAAATTAAATGTAGTTACTTTATAATTAAATTATCTCACTTATCCATTAAAAAATAAATGTATGTTATACTTAATAAAATTAATATTTATTTTCAAAAGAATTTAATTTAAGGAATATTATTGAAATTGTTAATTACAAATTATAAATTATAAATGGTTAATTATAATGTAATTTAACCATGCAGATAAATTTAAAATAAAGTTATAACAAGCCATATCAATATCAATGAATCAATGTAAAATATATTAATATTGTTTTATAAAAAATATAATATTGTTTTATAAAAAATATCGTTTCCTGTGATATTGTTTAAAAAAATAAAAAAATTCATTTCCATTTTCCAATCTCACTAGTTCCACGTGTATAATTATATGCCTAACAATAATTAGAAATCTAAATGAAACACTTTTACTATCAACCAAGAAGACTAAAAACCCTTAAAAATAGATTATTATCAATTTTAAATAAATAGTATATACTTAGCATTTGATTTCCCATTCATTAATTGAACTGTATTCTCATAATTGAACTATCGATAGACAATATATACTTAACAATTGATTTTCTTAAAGATCCGTATATTCATTACTTGAATTATATTCTCTCCTATTCACATTTACATGGATCTCTGATATGAGTAATTTATATGAATTATTGTCATGTCCATAACTGGTTGCCTAGAGAATATTATAGGCGCAAGTATTCCAAAGTGATCTCTATGTCATTTTTCATTTCTTACACTTTGCAAAGTTGCAAGTCCTATGACAAAAGACCAAAGAGACGATCTTTATTCTCAAGTACAGCCCTGGCACCGTGACATGAGAAGATTTGCGAAACTCATAATTGCTTTTGAGAAGAGGAAGACGAGAAGGTGGAGGGAAGCCTGTTTTCAAGTCACTTTACAGAGGCATAGTGCTTGAACGTGCAGGAGGCCTTCGATACTAAATGTCTAGTAGTAATTCTCAATTGCCAGTTTTTACAAAGTTTCTTTGAGATTTTTCTTTCCCTTCTGTTTCTGCTGGTGGAATTCAGTCTTGCTTAGATTATCGTTTGTTTTCTAACTAAAGTATCGGTGAGAGTGATTAGAACAAATCGAGTCATTATCACTGGAACACTAGTTTCAGTCTAATGTGTGTTTCCACAAGAGTTTATGAATAAGTTCAAAAAGATCGTGAGCCATCGATGGATTGACCGTTTGCAATTCCTCAAATGTCATTTCATAGAAGTCTTCGTTGAGATTACAAGAAATAAAATTCAGGGCAGAGGCCCCCGTTTTCTTAAGTAATATAAATAATCCATTTTCAAAATTCCAACACGGGTGTTCTTACTCCCAATTTCATGAGAAATGAATTGTCCGATTTCACGAGAAGCAACTGAATTGTCCTATTTCAAAAAGGAGCAACTTCCCTTGGTAGAAATGAAGGAGGTTTGTAATTCAAATGAATTTCTCCAATAACTTTCTAAATAACAATTTTCTCTTAACATACCCAACCACCCATCCTTTAGGCATGCTACCTTGGAAACACATTAAACTAATTTTGAATTCTGATACATCCCAGATATATTAATTAATACAAAGCAAAAAATAAAAATATAAAAAAATGATTCACCAAGTGGCTACATAACGTTCCACCGAATCATAGACACTATTGTTCGTGGTCTTAACAAGAGCTATGAATCCACAAGGAAAGTTTTACTGTGTAGTTTCCCAAACTACTCAACACTCAATCTCTCAAGGGTGTAGTTTTCCAAACCACTCAACACTCAAGCTCTCACATGTTTCTCAACACTCAACAATCAAAAGTACACCAACTCTCTTCTCTCTATATTGCACAACCCAAGAGAATGGACTCCCTTCTCTACCACGCAATCCCTCAAGATTTTGAGAGATCCCCTACCTCTGGTCAAGAATCTTCATGTTGGACTCTCCGGATAAAAAATTAACACATGCCAATGCATCTCAGGAATGCAGGCGTTAATTCAAGGATGAAATACACAAGTAAATACTACAACCAACAACAATGACTTCCTTCCTCAACAATCCATCCCCATGTCCCAATCGAAGAACATAAATGAATCATGAATGATAAATGAACAAAAATGAATGAAAGAGTGAAAGTGTGAATGGAAAAGAATCCATAAACAACTCACAATATGGATTTATATATCTACTTGGAAATCAAAAACCACATAACCTTCCGCAAAAAGTTCATGTAACCACTTCTCTCAATATAAACAATTATGGGTAAATAAATAATAATAATTTTTTTTTATTATAATAATGATCATAACATTATATTTGCTAAACACTCTCATCTCTTTTAATAAGATAAAAAAATACATTATTATTATTAATAATAATAGAGAGAGTCAAAATCCAAGTATTACATAGTATTGCATTTCTTTTTCCTTAATACCTAGAAAAAGTAAACCATATTAAAAGAAATGAATTTGTATCATCACTACTATAACCAAAGACAATATCAATGACTCACCGAATTCAACTTGTTTGCAAAAAATTAGGATGCATTAGAATAACAGAAGAGGGAAACATAATATCACTGGGTGATGGTGGTGATGTTAATTCCGTTAGAACAAAACTTCATTTTCTTAGAATAAGACCATATAATAATTTGTAAATCATAGTAGCAGTAATCCTGTGAGTATGGGATTATAGAACATAAAATTCTATCACAACACCTACAAACCCCTCTCATTATATCGAGCTTGGATTCCTTACAAGGACACTTGGTCTTCCTCTACATATTTTTAAAAGAAAACTCATCGCAGTTAATAAAACTAAGGGTGATCCATAATCAAACATGTTTTCCATTATGAAAATTTAAGACAATCAAATATTAATATCCAATAAAATCATCAATAAGGTCTAGAATGGTACAAAATATCAATCATACGCGGGGGCATTTTCAAGCATTAATTTAAGAAATTGTGTTTTTGTAACCTCTTCCTCTCGTAACGTGCTATTATAGTTAAATTGTGAAAATCTCTTACCTATTAGATTGTGAAAATCGCTTGCCTATGGGTGTTCGGAAAAGCTTCCAATTCATGAATAAACCTCATACTACCACGTTTTTGCGGTAGACAACTCGAATTTTGAGGATCACCTTTCTCCTACATAAAGGTAAGTGCCAATCATTAATTGAATTAACATAATTTTCAATGTATTTTCAATCTCTAATTTCATTGCATTTGAAGATCTTTCAAATAAGAATTTTAATGGTTTGTTCTTTCCTATTCTTACTTGAAATAATTCTTAGATCGACGGTGCATAGTATACTCTGCACAAAGTAGTTTTAAATATTGTACATCAAACAGGTATGCAACAGAGTTTTCAAGACAACTGTGTACTCTTCATTTTGTTGTGTGTTGAATACACATACTTAATGAAATGATTTATGAATGTGGAATAACACAATATTATGGTTAACACATAAACTCAGAAAGAAAATAGAAACTTGGCAATACAAAAAAGGATTTATATTAATGAATTTCAACATAATGGACGAATAAAAAATACAATGACAGAGATGAGCTTCAGCTCCAATGAATTATTCTACTCACTTTACAGACACAAAGATTGTGCTCAGACTTCTTCAACTCCTCAGTTGCTGTTGTTAATCAACTATTCTCTTTACCTCTCTTTTCTACTCTACATCAATTGCTTCTCTTAAGCATCATCCACTAACAAAACGAATCAGACTTATATGGACTTTGACTGAGACTTCCTACAGAAACTAAGACCGACTCAACATTAAACACTACCATTAATATGACTGACTCTTCAACCACTTAACTGAACTCAAGAAGATAAAGATCAGCTCCATTTATAACGTCATGGCTGGTGACTCGCTTTGAGTAATAGTGTGACTTTGCAATTGTAGACTGTCATATTCATTAACTGACAATTCGACTACTGACAGATTGACTGGTAGAGAAATCGGTAGAGACGTAAAGATCTCACCGACTTGTAATTATTATTTCCAACACTCCCCCTTAATTATAACTAGGTGGGATTACAAAAATACATAAAAAAATTAATTTACAATTTTATGGTCACTCATTTATAACTGCGCGGAATCCCGGACTACTATGCAGATGCTTAAATGCATCTTTTGCTAAATACTTTTTAAAAATGTATGTGATTTGTTCTTTTGACTTGCAAAATTCTAAACATGTCTCTTTGTTATTCACTAATTCTCTGATAAAACGATACCTTGTATCAATATGCTTGATTTTCTTGTGAAGTACATGGTTCTTTGATAACATTATAGCTGAATTGTTGTCACATAATATTGTTGTTGGTTTCTGTTGTTCCTTGAAAAAGTCTTCTAACATTGTTCTCATCCAAACTATTTGACAAGTTTCACTTGTAGATGTGACATACTTTGCCTCTGTTGAAGAAAGAGTCACTATGGGATTCTTCCTTGATGCCCATGATGCCATACTTGTTCCAAAATGAAACGTGTACTTAGAGGTACTTTTCCTGTCATCTATGCTACCTCGACAATAAATGTCAGTGTATCCAATGAGTATAAAATATTCTGAGGTGGAGTACTTTATGCCAAAATATTTTTTTCCATTCACATATCTCAGGATTCTCTTTCCTTCCTTCCAATGTGAATATTTTAGAGTTTCCATGAACCTTGAAATTATTCTCACTCTATACATAATATCAGGTCTTGTTGCTGTGAAAAACATAAGACTGTCTACCAGTCTTTTAAACAATGTGGGATCCACCTTGGACCCTTTATCTTCCTTTATTAACTTCAATCATGTTATGACAAGCATTGGTGTTTCTTTGAAATTTATCATATTGAATATTTTAATAATTTCATGTGCATACTTAGACTGTGAGATAAATATACCATTTTTGAACTGGTACACTTCTATTCCACAAAAATATCTCATAAGACCTAAATCAATCATTTCAAATTCATCCTTCATGATTGACTTAAATTATTCTATGCCAAAGTCACATGTAAATATCAAATCATCCACATATAGACAAACAATTGGCATATTTCCTTGATGATTTGCCTTGATTTACAATGTTCACTTACTTTCACTTCTCTGAAATCCATTCTAGGTGAGATAGGAATCTATGTGACTGTACCAAGCTCACAGAGCTTGTTTTAACCCATACAATGCTTTCTTCAATCTATATACTTTTTCTTCTTATCTTGGAACCTCATAACCTTGTGGTTGTTCCACATATACTTCTTCTTCTAAATTTGCATTCACAAATGTTGACGTTAGATCCATATGATAAACTGGCCACTTGTATTGTGCGACAATAGCTAACATAGTTCTGATTGTGTCCATGCAAATGAATCATTGGAATCATGTTGTATCTTGTTTGGGATAACTTCCATGTGTATCACCCAAATATGAGGAGATCGATGTTCTTTGCTCGATATTTTATGAACATTTCCAAGTTTTTTGGCCTATTAAATAATGTTTTAATTTTCCATGAATTCGAGAAAAGCTATGTTAGTTATTACACTAGATAATCATTAATAAATCTCTCTTGATTGTAGGAGAACATGATGCTCACGACCTTGCAATTTAATCTCCATATACCACGATTCCAAATGTAGTATACAAGTACTTTACTATTTGTTTAGAGTAGTTTACACAAACATGGCAGCCCTTTTTTTCCCTTGCTGTTGAGCCTAAGCTCTCATACCAAATGTAACACCCATGTAGGATGTTAGGAAAGTAATCACTCATTAAATACATATGCATTAACAATTTTGATTTAACATAATTTCATTTATTTTCATTTCCACAACTCTTTTACATTTGCTCAATGATAAATGTAAATAACATGTTGAATTAAGTAATATGTTAACTGTAGAGTTAAAACTTAAAAAATAAGTACAACAAAATACAAATGAAAATACATCCTCCATGTTCTGTTGAATCTTATCAATTGCAATGTAGCTTAGCTAGTGGTAGGAAGATGCTTCCAACCATTTTTTTTTTTCGTTTTCCCAGAATGAAACAATAGAATCCTCCTAGCCAACTAGGATCCTAGAATACTTCCTAGGTCCAAGAAACCTTTCGGTTTCTTGGCCCTCTTTGCTCGTAACTCCAATACAACAAAACACAAATGCTAAAAGAAAACCATCATAAGAAATATATCTTCCAAGGATTTCACAACCTCTCACCTTTCTCAAACCTCCCCCCCTTCCTCACCACTTTTTCTCCCTATTTATCAAGTTTCCATACACCCTTCCCCAAGTCTCCTCAACCACCCTCATTATTATCCATCAACCTCAGTTATCTAAATTTTCTGGAAAATATTAAAATAAAACTAAAATATAAATAACTTGCATTAAACAATAATAAATAAAATGCAAAGTATTTCTTCTCATGTTAGCTAATAAATGCAATTTGACAATTTTCCCCAAAATGTACATGACAACCCACCATGCTTATTTAATTCATCATACCAACCATCGACAAAATTCAAAGAAGGTATCTAATACTTCTAGATATTTTGTATGAAATATAATTTATATAATCAATAAAAATTCAATTAAATAGTTAATAATATACTTTAATAATTAATACATTAATTACCTATACTAGTGTACATGTGTAGGGTATGTGTGCGTAGCTAGCAGACACATATGTCATGCATGCACTAATGATCAACAACCATTTTCTCTAGTGCATAGTTCCTATATGATCACACTAATACATGCAGGACAATAGATCAAGTTATGCATCATTTTATAATATTAACGAACAAAATTACACCAATTCATTAATAACTCATTATCATACTTAAAATATCAATAAGAAATCAAAAGAGGGTTTTAAACATGGTAGGAACCAAGTGAGTAAATAATAGTGACATCTCTAATCCCCAATCAGTGTTCTCAACTAACATCGAAGCATCATTCCTTCCTAACCTACTTCCATTTTCCATCCTATCCTTTCCTCTGTTGGAGTAAGTTGGAGCGTCAACTATATTGACCTAGCTTCAGATAGATCATGTAAGAGAAATTTTCATACATATCAACGAAGATTCCCCGATAGGAAACTAGCATTCAAAATCATATGTCTAGGGGAGCATGACTTCACACAACTCTCCCATGACTCTAGGTTTCATAAGATAAATAGTGGGTAACACCTCCGCCCCTCCTTATATAACTAGGGTCAACACCCTACATTAAGCCTTATTTTTCAACTAATGTTCTTAGATTCACATCATCAAACAACCACTCTAGAAAAGTTCTGTGTTCTATCAAAACCACACTTACCACAAATCATAGAAATATTTCGAATCATTAATTAAATAATAATTATAACTTATAAAATACACTATCTCTTGATGTCTACAAAATCCATGTTACCTCATCACTATAGTCATTTGGATATCACATAGCTCATCAACCTGTAGGTTAGTTCACCAATAACTCATATACATGTATATACACCATAATTTCATATAAGAATCCATATATGTATTGACGTTGAATTAAGAAATGTATGTTTATTTTTATCATGTCTTTCATTTATTATGCATTCACAACATAACTTTGAATCGATATCCATGTACCTAAATTCGACAACTTAATTTGCATGTTTAAACAAATCAGAGAGTTATCATTATCACGAGCATATAACAATGAAAATAATAGTATGCAACACATAAATAGATCCATATGTACACTTGTCACATGTATATATCAACATTGTTGAGTCAACATTGTTGAGTCAAAATAGTTGTTAAGAAATGAACTACTAAGATTAGAAAAATTAAAGTTTTAACTACCTACGACCAAAATATGGGGTGTTACATACACCCACCCTTCAAGAATCTTCGTCCCAAAGTTATGATCATTCACAGTATGAGGAGAATTTATGACACAACTCTTATGTTCCTTTCCTAATATCAAACCTCATGTTATATTGGTCCTACTAAACCTTGACTTGATTAAAACATGTCGAGGATATTAATATATTTATTGAAACTATGCCTATTTAGCAGGAACCTAACTAAGTATCTACTCTATGTTATTACTACTTGAAAATTAATTAACACAAAGACACATTTCTCTGATAGTTTTATTCATCCTAAGTTCCATATAAAAAACCCCATATATAAAATATAGTGTATTGGCTTGATCTCCATTCAAAATCTATTGAGCACTCAACACACCCTAAAACAGTTTATGTCAAATTTTACTTTTTGGGTACCACTTGATCTTTTTTGTAAATTCTAACCTTGTGCAATGTCTACTGTAAATAGATATTCAGAAAAAAAAAAGAAAAAAAGATACAATGGAAAATACAAACATTACACAAAGATTTTTCCCCTAGAAACCCAAACAGGGAAAACCAACATATATTATATTCATTCATTGTGTTACATTGTTTACAATAAAATATACATATAGGAGTCAGCGACATCCAAAACCCTAACCCAATGACCTGGATTAGTCCAAAACTTTAATTCCTTAACTAGAAATAGAAAACCATCGGAAAAAAACATGTGCTGAAAAAAACCACCTAAATACATGACACGTTTCCCGAGGTAGGTGTCATGTTTCCCAAGGCATAATTTTTTTTTTGGGGGGCACTACTCCCCTGCACCCCCCGAGGGGGGGCCTAGAGGTCCCCCCTCTAATCCTCCTATGCACCCGACACATATTCTCAGACACTACTACTCGTGCAAAGAATATAACACATACCCAACATTCTCCCACTTGTTGTTTTCTTTGCATACAGGGGGTTACAGGGTTACATAGTAAAAAATCCAGGGCAACAATGCCCATAGATCCTCTACACAAATAGAACTTCTTAGTGCTCAGAGATTTTGTTAATGAGTCTGCAACATTCTTCAAAGTGTCCACTTTCATCAGTGATACTTTATTTTCTTCAATCATGTCTCTCACAAAGTGATATTGAACATCAATGTGATTTGTCTTTGAATGATAAATAGGGTTCTTCGCCAAAAAAATTGCACTCTAACTGTCACACTCTATCCTTACAGCTTGTTGTACCAACCCAATACCTGAACACAATCTTTGTAACCATATTGCTTCCTTACTTGCATGAGTGGCTTCCATGTATCCAGATTCTGTAGTTGAAAGTGCAACTATAACCTGTATTTTTCTCATCCAACTTATTGCTCCTCCAAACAGGTTAAACACATACCCGCTTGTAGATATCCTACGATCCAAATCTCCAACCCAATTTGCATCCACAAAGCCATGTATATCGACCACTATGTCTAATCTCGGTCTTCCTTCGTATCACAATTCATAGCTAGTAGTGCCACGCAAATACCTGAAAACCCTTTTTACTGTTGTCTAATGCTCCTTCCTTGGTTTTGACATATACCTGCTCAAAAC
>SNQJ01S0037045.1:106537-135134 GCA_010110895.2 Picea sitchensis | reverse complement strand
TATAAGTATCAAATTTTTGATACCACATCCTTGGTGATTGTTTTAAACCATACAGGGACTTTTTCAGCTTGCATACCAGCTCCTTCTTTCCTTTCACAACATAACCTTCTGGTTGCTTCATAAATATTTCTTCTTCTAGATCCCCATGCATGAATGTTGTCTTCACATCCATTTGTTCTACTTCAAAATCAAATGCAACAACAACAAATAATAGAAATCTTATAGAGGTTAACTTGGCAACAGGAGAAAAAATCTCACCAAAATAAATTCCGTCAACCTGGGAATAACCCTTTTCTACTAACCAAGCTTTGTATTTCTCCACTTTCCCTTTTGCATTCAGCTTCTTTTTAAATACCCATTTGTTGCCAATGGGATTTCTTCAAGTTGGAAACTCCACTAGATCCCAAACCTCATTCTTATCCAAAGATGTCATTTCTTCATCCGTGGCCCTTTTCCAGATATTTCCATCCTTTGAATCCACTGCCTCCCTGACAATTCTAGGATCATCATCAGTAATAGACAAAGAAAAATTTGAATGAAAATCAGATGGACTATACCTTTCCGATAGCCTTTTTTCTCAATCCAATCTCCTCAATACTGGAGTATGAGCATCTTCTTCTTCTGATTCATATTCTTCTGTAGACATCATCCTTTAAATTTAACTCTATCTTCTCTGGTTCTTCGTTACTTGGTAGGAATTCCTGTTTAACAACATCCTTCATTTCTCTAAATACCACATCTCGGCTATACACTGCCTTCTTAGTTTATGGGTTCCAACGCTTATAACCTTTGAGACCATATTTATATCCAATAAAGATACATTTTTCATCCTTCTTAACTAGCTTGCTCTTGTTTTCCTTTGGAACATGAACATATGCATCGCAGCCAAATACCTTAAGATGTGTGAGAGAAGGTTCATTACCAGCCCATACCTTTTATGGAGTATTGTCACCCAACACTGATGAGGGTGATCTATTGACCAGATAACATGTAGTACCCACTGCCTCTGCTTAGAATTCTTACCCTAACCTGACACCACTGAGCATGCACCTTTCTTTTTCCATCAGCGTCTTGTTCATCCTTTCTACAACTCCATTTTGTTGAGGTGTATATGGAGTATTCTTTTTCCTTTCTATACTGCACTTCTTACAGAATTCTTCAAATTCATTCCCACAGAACTCTCCACCATTATCTGTTCTCAGCACCTTAATTATTTTTTCTGTTTGATTCTCAACAAGAGCCTTAAACTCTTTAAACCTGTCAAAGACTTCAGATTTCTTCCTGAGGAAATGTATCCAAGTTTTCCTCAAGAAGTCATCTATAAATGAGACATCGTACACAAATTTTCCCAATGATAGCACCAACACAGGTCTAAAAACATCACTGTGAACTAGTTGTAAAATTCCTTCTGTCCTCATTGCACCAGAGGGGAATCTTACCCAATTTTTCTTCCCATATAGACAATGTTCATAGAAATAAAAATCCAGAGAGAAATTAGACATACCTTCAACCATACCATTACTATGTAGTAGTCAAAGACCCTTCTCTTCGATATGCCCTAGTGTTTGATGCCACAACATAACCTTTTCTCCCGAGACTGTAGGATTTCTTTCTTCTTCAACTCCAATATCAGTAACAATGGAACTATTACACCCATCACTAATAGTGATTCCTAGAATCTTATACAGAGTTCCAAACCAAGCTCCCTTCATCAACACCATTGCTCCTCGAACCATCCTGCAAGTTCCCTTTTCAAAAATTGTTTTTACCCTTGCATCTTCCATTTTTCTTACAGAAATCAAATTTCAGGCCATACCTGGGATGTGTAGAACACTAGGCAATGTTCTAATCCTTCCATCTATGAGTCTCAACTTGACCCTTCCTCTTCCTATCATTCTGGTTGTCGAATCATTACCTAAGAAAACATTACCTCCATCATACTTTTCATATTCGTAGAACCACTCCCTGTGGGGAGTCATATGAAAGGATGCACTAGAGTCAATCAACTATGCCTCATAATCTACATGTGTTCTTGAAGAGGCCAAGTACACATCCCCTCCTTCCTTGGAGGTCTTTTCTTCTGTAGAAGAAGATTCTTAAGATCCCTTTTTTTTCTCAACTTTGGATCTACACTGCTTCTTGTAGTGCTCTTCTTTTCCACACCTCCAACATACCCTTAAAAACTTTCCAGGAGATTTAGATCTTCCCTTAGACTTAGATATCCCACTTGAGAAATTAGATCTATTTCTTTCCTGGGAACGTCCTCTTGCAAATAATGCGTCTGTGCTATGTCCTTCCATATTCTTTTGTCTCATCTCCTCCGAAAACAAGGATGAGACCGCTTATTCAAACTTAAAAGAAGTTGTATTACCACCTATGGCCACAACCAGACTATCCCACGAGTCTGGTAAAGAACACAACAAACTGATACATTTATCTTCATATGAAATTTTAATCTCAATAGATACTAACTGGCTTACCACAGTATTGAAGGCGTTCAAATGCTCTGCCACCGAGTCTTCATCTCTCATCCTCAAGTTATACAACTTCTTTCTTAGGAATAATTTATTTACCAGGGACTTAGACTGATACAACTTCCCCATATTTTCCCATAAATCCTTGTCTATAGCTTCCTATGACACATTCAGTAATACTGAATCGGAGAGACACAGTCGGATTGTCCTCTTTTCCTTTCGATCCATATTTTTCTAGTCATCTGTAGAAGTTCCTGTAGGTGCAATACCTGACTCTACTGCGATCCACTGATCTTTGTCCACCAAAAGATCTTCCATCTTGAGCTTCCACAGCTCAAATATTTTCCCATTAAACTTCTTGATCTCCATCTTCGAATTGCTTTCCATTTCTTTTCACCTGAAAAACAATACCGCAGATCTCCCACTGTAACAAGGCTTATCACGGTCCTAAGACAAACCCTTGACCATAAAGGCGTCCCCTTGAAGCCAATAAAGCTCTAATACCAGATGTAAATTCTAACCTTGTACAATGTCTACTGTAAATGGATATTCAAAAAAGAACAAAAAATATACAATGGCAATTACAAACATTACACAGAGATTTTTCCCCTAGAAACCCAAACCGGGAAAACCAGCATATATTATATTCATTCATTGTGTTACATTGTTTACAATAAAATATACATATAGGAGCCAGCGGCATCCAAAACCCTAACACAATGACCTCGATTAGTCCAAAACCCTAATTCCTTAATCGGAAATAGAAAACCATCGGCAAAAACCATGTGTCGAAAAAACCACCTAAATACATGACATGTTTCCCAAGGTAGGTGTCACGTTTCCTGAGGAAGAAATTTTTTTCCAGGGGCGCTTCCCCCAGACCCTGGCGTAGGGGGCTCCGCCTCCCTACATTTCCCAAGGGGGGGCCTAGCGGGGCCCCCTCTAACCCCCCTACGCGCCCGGCGCATACACTCAGACACTACTACTTGTGCAAAGAATATAACACATACCCAACATTTTTCCACTGTCTAATTCAACTTCATTATAAAATATGGTGTCTTGGCTTATTATTTTGATTCTCAGATAAGTCTCTCAAATTTTTATTGAACGTGTGAAAACCCATAAATTAAAATAATTAACATTTAAATAAAGAATTGACAACCAAAACGTTCCCGCGACGTGCTCAAAGATTCAGCATCGGAAGGAAGTAAAAATTGAAGGAAAATCATTCTAAGAAACCATAGTCATCGAGGGTCGATCTTCATCGACATCGACATAAGGGATTTTTCTTTCATGACGAGCATCATACAAGGATATCACCGATGACCGATCCCCTTTGGCATCGACAAAAGGAGAAGAGAATAAAGGATAACAAAGAAGGGAATGATATCAATGATAGCCAATACCCGATGCGCTTAGAAAAATCAAAGAAGACCAAATCATGACGAACATTTAGACCACGTTAAACTTTTTCCTTTGATCGACGACTTCCGAAAACCTTTTAGCATCGGGAATTTTGAGGACGCTAACCCAAACGCAATTATGTGATAGGTTTCCCCTCCCCCCCCCACGATCGTTGATCCACGACTCCTTTACAACATCAATGATCCCATACTAATACTTGTGAGTTAGGACATAGGCTCCCATTTCCATGTGTCCCAAGCCAATTGTGTCACGACAACACTGTATGGAAAAATCGATCGACATCGAGGGATTTTTACAGAACGATATCAATGGAAAACACAACAACTTGGAGCACCTGGCAATAAATTCGGTCTGTTTGAATGACGCAAATAAAGTGTTCTATGCAACAAATCCGAGGATCCAAAATACATTATGAATCAGGAAAGAAAAAAAGTATGGACAAAGAACACAGTAGATATATGTGTAAAAGAAAAGAAACGAGAATCCTTTTGTCAAAGTTTCAAGACTTTATATTAGATTTCCATCGAGCTCAGATTACATACAAGAGACACTGTCTACACCATTTGGCCAACCATAAAAAAATTTTGAGATGTCTGAGAATACAACATAGAGTGCGTTAATCATGCCTCCTCTACACGCTGACATGGTCCGCGCGAAATTTCTCTTTGGCTACTTCACGTTCCCTGGGATATTTTCACATTCTGTTGTTCTGACACCCTTTGTGCTTGGCACAACTGCACGATTGTGTCTTGCGATTCCCAGAGTTGTCTCTTGAGCCATGTCGCTTTCCCTTCATGACCTTCTGGTTTTGACAGCTCAACGGTCTTTGCCACCAATTGTCTTCTTAATTCTCTATTTGATTGATAATTTCAGCAATGGCAAGTTGTTCCAGCTTTAGCTGCAGAGTCGACTCTCAAACTTTAGAACCCATAACATGTTTCCTCCACATTCTAATCACACCTCCCCAACTTTTGGTTTCAACAGGATCTAGCCGGATAGCATGCATAAGTAATTCCTCAACGGTCGATCATGTGCACGGATCACTCGGAGTTTGGTTTTCCCTAGATTCCTTATTCTTCTTTGGCCTTCCCCTTCTTTGGGGTTTCTGCTGTTGGGGAGGAGTGACTTCCAATGTCCTTCCTTCCAGCAAAAATTCTTAGACTTTGGCCTCCACACGATGCGATACCATCGTTTCCAAGTGTAGGTAGGAACCTCCTTTTGAAGCCTTTGGAATGCCCTCCATGAGCGAGAACGAATATAAGGTGCATTGGGGCTCGGGCCTGGAGCTTCGGCTTCTTCGCGGGCCCTGTCTTATGTTTTAAGGGGTTCCCATGGTGCGACAACATATCTGTCTTATGCATAGGGAACTTGACGGGAGCCCAAAATGAAAATTGGATCAGAATGAGCTCATGAGATGAATTACCAATAGTGCATGGGCTTGGCTCATGACAAGAACACATGTAGAGCACCCAAAATTTATAACAAGGAGGGTAGTGGGTGGAAATGTGAAAAGGAACGTTGGATTCATAGTGACTGGATGTTTCGAAGTACAATGAAGATTCTCTATGGCACATCCGCGTGATGAGTATGTTCTGGGGCATGTGAGATATAACCAATATGAATTGCAGAGGGTGTGTGGTACGATCCCCTTGATTTTCAAATTCCCCCAACTGTCATGATGAGCTGATGATGGTTGATGCACTTGCTGATGCGACTTTTGTTTAGAAAAAATTCTTCGACCTAGGGTGCCTAACGACTTCCCTTGTGACAGGATCTGACTCTCTTGTAACATACTCGTACTTTTAGCACATGTTTGGCTCTGACACCCTTTCCAGACTCCAAGGGCGAACCGAACACTAGTGTGACATCGAATCTCATATTTATTTTTTTCCGTACATGATATTTCATTTTATGGCATGCATATGTAACCCAACCTAACTGGAGAAAAATGACAATGCTAACAGAAACGGTGCAAGAAACTCAAAATATTGCAGAGATCTTGTAAGTATCAAACAACCAAGGTTAGCAAGATTTATAGGTATGCACCAGTCTGGATTCTTCATGCTTACACTTTATACATATATTTTACTAGGTATTGTCTTGTACACAGTCTCTAAATGATTTTAATTTCAATTTGTAGGAAATATGCCTATGAGTATTGAGAAAGAATGGCTTGGGAGCCTCATCTGTAGATTCAAGAAAATGGGTCAAATACGAGAGAAACGGGGTCAAAATCAACAAGGAAATGAAGGATATTAGACTCCCCGAGTTTGGCATGCCCAATGAATTCATCGACTTGCGCGACATAACAAATTCTCACATCGAGCAAGATTCATCATGGGCCGAAGGGATAACAAAGGTGACAGAGACAAGAGAGCAAGGTCAGGTGCGACGGTTTATGGAACACACAATCAAAGATCGGGCTATGTTGCAACAGTTGAGTGCCATTCTGGTGAAGTATCAGGAACATGCAGTAGAGATAAGAGAGATCTATGCGACCCCGATGGAACAACAAAGATTCCCATATGCCAACACCTATGAAGAGTTGTTCATCAGTTTGTCGGAGTATGAGAAGAGTCACCCTTTTAAGTGATATATTGACATGGTTGTTAGAAACACTGTTAGGAGAGAACGCCATGTGGCGAGTTCTGTTTTACTCATCTGCAATTTAGCCATTATTTTTAGTTAATTTTATGTTATAAATAAGAGCATCAACCGATTAGTCAAGGGTCAATGGTTGTTTCAAGAAACTCTCATTTCTGGTTTTCTTAAGAATTATTTTTGAGCTTCCTTTAATTGAGAAGTCCTTCTGGACCAGAGACAATTTTATGTTTTCATCAAATGCATGTATGATTGGACGTGGAGAAGAACTATTTCTTATCTCATCTCATGAAGGAATTTTGTAATGAGTAAGAGATATTAAATATATTGTTAAGTTATCTGATGCAATGTTTTACAGTTATTTTCTTTAATGATAAAAATGAATCATTGTGTTATTATGTGATGGATGATTAGATTTAAGTGAATTATTTTAATTGCCATTATTTGTCGCATATATGTTTTCTTTCTGATGATTTGTATCTCAGTCAGTAATTGGATACTCACATGGTTAACGTATTATTACTTGGAATGTGGTATAGAATTGTTGTCTGCATTCTTGCATAGTGGGTTATCCCAAGCTCAACCTCTTCTCTAGTAGCTACAATTATTCCTGTTTTGTCAACTAGTTGGTTTATACTGGATTCCATCTTATATTGGTCCCACCTAAGAGAAAATACAAAAAGAGAAAGTCCAAACCGAAGGAGAGGCCTTCAAAATATCTGGAGAACCATTCCACTATTAAACACTACAGATTCTAATTAGGCTTTGGTGGCGGCTTTGGTTCCTGCTATTGAATTAAACAGATTTAGGACCCATTAACAAAATTGGCACTAGAAGAAGGGCCAGAGAATGAATGGTTGAATACATATTCCACATAATATTTCAAATAGCCTATAGATTCAAAAAAACCTATATGCATGGCTAGTCATTCCAAAGACAACCCACACACACTCATTACTCCTAAAAAGAGTAACTCACCCTAGCTCGAGGAAGAATGCTTATTCCCTGACATACCTTACACTCTCCCTCACGACGAATTAAATCAATTCAGAAGAATCATAAGAGCATATGCTTGATAGATCGATGCGTTGTCTTTAGCTGTGATACTTCCTCAAAGACAAAAAATAAGTAGACCAGTGGTCGACACCCCCGACTAGGCTTTCATGCACATAGTAGAATACCTAATAGATTTCGCAATCATCGAAATCGAACATCCTCTTAATCTAATCCCTGAAAATCCACCCGACGATGTCTCTGAACCAGACGATTTTTCAAAATAGGAAGAGTTTAAATCAGGATCCAAAGATATGTATGACAACAACGACCATGATGAATAAAGGGGAAACCCACCTCAGGAAAATAAACCTTGGTTGGCCAGATACACTTTGGCCATCCCAGGGAGAGTCCATAACCTTCCTCGACATCCATAGAAGTTACTTCCTAAGTTTGATCCCAATACCTTAGGATTTCCTAAAGACCATATTGAGAAATTCATATTGGCTATCAAACTAATGAATGTCCAACACTTTCGAGAATTAATCTTCTACATGGTATTTTAACTTACCTGTAGGGTCCATAACTAGTTGGATGAAGTTTCAAAAGGATTTTTAAGATAAATTTGCAAAAGATACTACTAAGGGAGCTCTTATGGCTGAGTTGTTCGCCGCCACCATGAGTCCAAAGGAAAGGGTCAAAGAATTTAATCAATTATTCACCACCATCTTAAACAAATTCCATCCAGAAGGTAAACCCACTTATGAGTTGCAAATTGAAGTATATTCTAATGCCCTCCGAGCTTCTATTTCCATGTTTGTAAAGAGGGCCTCCAAACCAAACCTAGCTAAGAATTTTGAATAAGACAAAACAATAGAGTTCTAGATGAAAGGGTGTAAAGAAGGCCAAGTCTCTTCAGTTAAGAAGGAAGTTCAACCTCCTCCTCGGAGAGGGATATTTCACACTAGACCCCCAGGGAAACAAGCAGAACAAGCTCCTGAAAAGGAAAGTGGGGAGATAGAAGACCTACAATGCATGGTTAAGAAATTATCCAACAAAATCATAGACATGAAAATAAGTTTATGGGAGGGAATACAAGGCCAAAGGCCCTATAAGCCTTTATTTAAAAGGAACCCACTGTTCAAAGCAATTTAACCACCTCCAACTAACTTAAATATCGATTTGGGAAATGTATCATCTAATTCTTTCTGTACTTATCACTAAGAAAACCACTTTGAAAGAGACTTCCCTCAATGGGTGCATGCCATGAATTTGATCACCAATCGATTTCTAGAAAAAGTCTCCCAGGCCGAGCAACCAAGAGGTTCAATTATGAATTTTGTTGATCAAGAAGATATTGATCCACCATAATATACAACCATGTTTATATGGGATCCTGAACTAATCATGCCTTTCAATGACTTATTTGAATCTCAAGAAACACCCATAGAGGTCTCGGTCCACCCATGTCAAAATATCTTTCTACTATCCAAACCTTGGGGGGGAAGACAGCCCCTGATCACCCAAAAGAAGATTTTTCTCCTCATAAGAAAACTATAAGCATCCATACCCAAGAATCAGCCAAACTACATTACAACGTAGTAGAATATTTGAAGAAGTTGAAGGCTAACATATCAGTTATGGAAATATGTAGAATCCCTCAGAAAAAACACTTCCTTCTACAAGATTTGAGATCAATGGAAAACCCTACAACCAACAATGATCAGGATATAAATCTAACTCCCATAGATCTAGCCAATAAACCAATTGTAAATTCTTTCTCGAAAGATAAGAAGGGAAAACCTTATGTCCCACCGTTCCTTTTAACGTTTGAAGTTTTCAACAGGAACCTCCACAATTATTTGGTCGATTCAGGAGCATCTTCCAACGTTATTCCCTTGTCTATTTGCAAAAAATTAAATGTCGTTCCTCTCAAAAGAGATAAACATGTAATTCAACTAGACAGAACCCAGGTCAAAGTCATGGGATAACTCAATGATGTAATGATCAGAATAACGACACATTCTAAGTTTGTACAAGTGATTGACATCATTGTAGTAGATATCCCAGAAGTTTATGGGTTACTACTAATCTGATATTGTTCTGAGAAGTTAAATGGATACTTTAGTACAGATTGGGCACACCTTTGTCTACCATTGAAAGGACACAAAAATATGATCATAATTGATAGGGAAAGGTATCTGAAACATACTGTCACTAACCTAGAAACCTTAAACAAACCCTCATCGACCTATTTACCTATGCTAGACAATTATTCTTGTGATTCCCACTTCGGTAAATTCTCCCCTCGTTCATCTGATGTCCCTCTCACTTGGAACTCCGAAATGACTTTTCAAGAGGAATTGACGACAACGGTGGTAGAAACCCTCTTCTACCAAGAACCTGCATTAAAAATCACAGAACTAGCAGGATGAAAAGAGGAAATTAATAGGGAAGGAGAAGTTGACACATGTTTCCTAGAAGTTTGGACCCTATATCTTGATGGATCTAAATCGCAAGAAGGGTTAGGGGAAAGGTGTATTCTCATTGATCATAAAGGTAAATGGCATTTCTTGTCTTGTAGACTAGAATTTGAATGCACAAATAACATTGTCGAGTATGAAGCTTCGGTACAAGGGCTACAGAAATATATAGACTTAAATGTCCAAGGATTAAAGGTTTTTATAGACTTTGAAATCGTTGTTAGAAAGATAAGGAATACTATACATTACAACTCTCCACACCTGAAGAATTATCAACATGAAGTGCATAGGCTAATAGAGCATTTTGAATCTTTTAACATTACAACTATTCCCAGAGCGAAGAACATTCTTTCTGATTCTCTGGCCACCGTTTCCTCAAGGCTATCTCCTCTAGAGGATTATGAAGCTTCTCAGTTCATTGTGGAACTATTATATAAGCCCTTTGTGCCCAAAAATATTTCTAATTGGAAGGTTTTTGAGGGAGAAGAACATATTATAAAATTTCTAACTAATCAGAACAATTTTAAAGATATGGTAATTGACGATGAAGCATTTTTGGAACATTCAATGGAAACCGACCTTCATGTAAATCATTTGATCGACAAATTGAAGTCTTACACAATCCCGAAGAGGATAGCTAATTTGGAAAATCTTTTTGACCTGAAAGAATGATTTAAGGGGCCTAAAAATGTGAAGACCGGTAGTTCCTGTCCCATGCATGAAACTATAAATCTCAGAACCCTAGAAAACCCAAAAAACATAAACCTTGGAAAAAACATATCTAAAGAGGAAAGGAAGGATTGTCTCAAACTGTTCAAACAATACTAAGATGTCCTTGCAGGGTCCTATCAAGATCTAAAAACTTATGACACCTGCATCATTCAACACATTATCCCGTTAAAAGTTAAAGTGAAACCCTTCCAACAAAAGCTCCGAAAATATCACCCATCCCTGGAACCTCTCATGTGTCAGGAGTTGAAGAAATTGTTATATGCCAAAAATTTCTTCCAGTTTAGGCTTTTTGCGTGGGTAGAAAATTTGGTTCCTGTAAGGAAAAAGTCAGGAGAAATCCACTTATGCGTAGATTTCAGGAACCTTAATAGAGCTTCAGAAAAGGATAACTACCCAGTCCCACCGATGGAGAAACTCTTGCAGACTGTGTCTGGCTCTAAGATTTTCTCTCTGTTGGATTGTTTCTCGGGTTACAACCAAGTTCTAGTCTCAGAGGAAGACCATTTGAAAATTACCTTCTAAACCAAGTGGGGAACTTTCACTTACAAACGCATGCCCTTTGGGTTAATCAACGCAGCGGAAACCTTCCAAAGGGAAATGGACGTAGTGTTTTGAGGATTGATCAACAAGTGTGTGGTAGTGTATGTGGACGATGTAACTGTGTATTCAAAGAATAGAGAGGATAACATCCAACACTTAACCCAGATTTTTGAAAGGTGCAGAAAATATGGTATATCTTTAAACCCTAAGAAAACTATCTTTGGTATGGAAGAAGGAAAGATATTAGTTCATATTATATCCGAAGAAGGAATTTGTGTAGACCCTGAGGGATTCAAATCTATAACTCAACTCGTGTTACCTCACAAGAAAAAGACAATGCAATCCTTCTTCGGGAAAATCAATTTTGTAATAAAATTCACACCCGATTTCATTGAGACGGTCATACCATTGCAAACAATGATCCTCAAAGATGTTAAATTTAAGTGGGATGATGAACGAAAGGATTCTTTCAACAATATTAAAACTTCTATATCTCAGGCTTCGGATTTAAGAAGCCCCGATTTTAATAGATATTTTTTCCTCTATACTTTCACCCTCGACCAATCGTTAGCCACAGTATTGAATCATAAGGATGATGACAACAACAAGGTTCCAGTGTATTTCATTAGCAGTAACCTCCAAGGAGCCAAACTAAATTATCCTTCTATATATAAACAAGCTTATGCATTTTATAAATAAGTAAAAGACTTCATGTACCAGATCCTCAAGAACCATACCAAAGTAATCATGCCTCACCCTACGGTCTGATCCCTATTCACTCAGCAAGATATGGGGGAAAGAAGAGGAAATTGGATGGCAGTAGTCCAAGAATTTGATCTAGATATAAAACCTGCTAAACTAGTTAAAGGACAAGGATTATGCAAGCTGCCAGTTGAGGCCCAGGACCATGTAAATGAAGACCCTCAATGGGAGAATGAAATGGAATTGTGGTGTGGTGAAGCTTCATAAATTTCCTTGGGGAAAGAGTATTGGTATGAGAAATTGAATTACATCCTGCATCATGGGACTTTCCCAAAAGATCTAAACCCCAAGGAAATGAGAGCTCTCAGGTTAAAATCTTCACAATATCACCTCATTAATCCGATACTCTTTCGAATTAATTATGATGGGTTAATTTTAAGATGCCTCTAACGTGAAGATGCAGACAAAGTTATGAAGGAGATCCATGCTGGTCCTGCAGGTGGACATTTTGCAGGAGACACTATCACTCATAATATAATGAGAGCTGGCTATTATTGGCCCACTTTGTTCAAGAATGCTCACACATACGCTAGAAACTATAAAACTTGTCAAATAAGAATTGTGAGAGAGAGGAGAACAACGGTTCCACTCCAACCAGTAATCGTTTCTAGGCCTTTTGAGTGATAGGGGTTAGATATCATAGGAGATATTACATCAAGGTCTTCAAAACAACACAAGTAGATTCTTACTGGCACCAATTACTTCACGAAATAGGCAGAGGCCATCCCTTTGACTGATGTAAATGAGAAGGTGGTAATCCAATTCATAGAACAACAGTTGATCACAAGGTTTAGTGTCCCATCTGTTCTTGTTTTTTATAATGCATCTTATTTTTCTTCCACCTTATTAACATAGTTTTCCCTAGACAAAGGAATCATAATTATATACTCTGTGAATTATTATCCATAGGGAAACGAAGTGGCCGAATCAACTAATAAGAACCTATTGAGGATATTGAAGAAAACGGTTGTAGATAACGAGAGGAATTGGCACAATCTACTCCAAAACGCTTTATGGAAAGATAGAGTTACACCCAAGGAAGCTATAGGAAATTCCCCATACTTTCTATTATACAGACATGAAGCCATTCTCCCAAACAAACTATATCTCCCATCTCTTCAACTTTCTCAAGAGTCTAGGTTACATCCCTGATCAACATTACAACAAAGAATGGACACCCTACTCATGCTAGAAGAAGAGAGGGAGAAAGCTAAATAAAAATTCATAGCCCACTAGCAGATAGTTATAAGTTAAGGTATTAGTCCTCTAATTTATACATTACAATAGAGTAATAAAATAATGTCTTATTAAATACATTAATGTATCAATCATTAATACATTAATGTAATGTATTACTAAATACATTGCATTAATACATTAATAGACCATTAATTTCTATACACTAATATAATATATTAATCTATTATATTAATAAATTATTATTATATATTACATTAATGTAATAAATTAATGGTGGCCCCAAGACGTCATTTTCCACCTTTCTAAACTAATGATGGTCATGGGCTAATAGTTAATGTGTTTATTTATAATAAATATATTAGCTATCTAGTATAATAATAATGTATTAATAATACATCAATAATGTAGTATTAGATAATAAATGTAGTATATAGCTAAATAAAATATTATTATTATATTTTGTAGTATAAATAATACAATTTATAAATAATGGTTAGCCACTTAAATAATATAAGTGGCTAATCATTATAATATAATATTATAAATAATAATAATATAATATATTTAGATATTATTGTATGGGCTATTGAATTATAATATTGATATTAATATTTATTATTAAATAAATATTTATTAATAATGTATGGCTTAATCGTGACCTTAAAAATATATTGTTGTTATAATATATGGACTAAATAATTTAAATATGTGTTATCCATTTTATTAAATACAGTACTTAAATACATGTTAGTCATTATATTTAAATAATAATAATAATAATATTTAATAATATTAATAGTTATCAATAGTACTTAAATTACATGTTAATAATATATTTAAAATAATAATAATAATAATATTTAATAACACATTTTTATACAACAGTATGAGTTAACTATTGTTGCCATACCTGTTGTTGAACCTATTACTGGTTCTACGCTGGTACGATCAGACCCCTGGAACTGAGAAGACAGGATGAGTCCAGAAGAAGGGGGGAAACCCCCCTCGTATAACAATGTAACAACCAAAGATAGAGCGAGAACAAGATCCAAGCGGCCTACCTTCAAGTCGTCATCGCATCTAAGGGAACAACTCCTCACTAGAGAACAGGGCCTTAAAAAAGTGATGGATGTGGAGCCAATCGCATCTCATCCAAAGGCATCTCATGGATGGGAACCTCGTAAATGCATTCCTCAGTCAGAAAAAACCCCTAGATACCTCATCAGCTCGACAAGGGTAGGAGAGAACACCCAGTTCATGAGAGAGAACACCCTAATCGGTAAGTTCTTAGGACTCTGGCCTTTTGAGCGTGACCTAACAAGATGGATTAAAGACTGGTGGAACCTTAAAGGAGACTACGAGGTACAAATCATATAAAAAGGATTTTTTACGATTATCCTTTACAATATTGAAGACAAGGACATAATATTTGACAACGGGCCGTATTTCTAAAACTCGACAGGTCTTTTTCTGTGATTCTGGACAGATTTCTTTAGCCCAGAAAAGGAGGACTTTACAATGGCTCCAGTTTGTATTAGGCTATACTCCCTACCATAGGATTTCTAGTTGGAAGAGATACTTATGGGCATAGGAAACATGGTGGGACGATACATCTAATCGTCTGAAGCCACAAAAAATAGAAAATATACCTCTTATGCCAGAATATGCGTTTCCATGGACATCTCAAAATATTTCCCTGGTTCAGTCACCTTGGAATATTAGGATGGGGATTGGAACCAAACAATTGATTATGAGCACATCCCCTTTCACTACAGAAAATGCCATTAGCATGGCCACCTCTTTCGAGACTGCCCCATGAATGCACAAGGCCCCAAAGTTGGCGAAAGAAAATGAAAAGATTGCTTTACCATGGTCATTGGCCAGAAAAAGAACCTGCCAAGGAATCAGAATCTAGACACCGCTCCAAAGATCACAACCAAAAATTCTTATGGCATTATAAAACAGCTGTCGGAAGATGAAGAAATCCAAGACCCACTCAAAACGAAAAAACAAGAGAAAGGAAAAGGCCAGGCTGAGCAGACATCTACACAAGGAAAATAATATCACCAAGGAGACAAAATAGGGGGAAATGGGGACACCCTGATGCAGCTGGATGAATAAGATTTGACGGACATAGATCTTGAAAAACTAGAGGAATCCCTCAACCGAAAGGCCTTGAAAACCATCCCGATAGAACAACTTTGCAAAGTTCACAAAGTTTTCATAGACACCATAGCCGTATCCACAAAGTAGCTAGGTATAGACATAAATCCAAGCATAGACTCAAAGCACACTCCACGAGAAAACAAAATACGGGGACGAAAATCTACCCAACAACTCATCAAAGAGGCAGGGAACGTCATGCTAAACTCCAGCCATATCCATAGGATCTTGGAGGGATACCTCCACCCACCTCCATAGTTATCATGATGAAAATCATAACCTCTAATATCAGGGTACTCAATAGAAGATCCAAACAGAGGATTCTCTGAGACTATATACGTGCATAAAATCGAGATGTTCTCCTATTACAGGAGAAAAAATGTGTTGGAGCAGAAGCATAAACTATCTTCCACCATTTTTGAGGAGGATGTGACTCCATCCACACTGACTCCTATGGCACATATGGAGGAATAGAAATTTTATGGAACCCCAATACTGTCACAATGAATAGGCTCTTCTCTACTATCGGCATACTCACGACACACTTCATGGTCACAGGGTCGACCAAGGAAGGGGAAATCACAATTTTTTATGGGCCTCAAAGCCCACGAGACAAAGAAAGCTTCCCGAAAAGGATAACTCACATCAAAATGTTTCTGAGCACACCTAGCTAGGTGCTGGGAGGAGACTTCAACATAATCTTGATTCTGGAGGAGAAAATCGGCGGCACCAAATGGCTGGAGCAAGACAACGGTAAGTTCAAAACCCTGATTGACCAACTAAATCTAGTAGATATAGAATATCAAAATGACATTTTCACCTGGTCCAACCGAATATTGGGACACCAGCAGGTGGTATGCAGACTATACCGCTTCCTTGTAGCGAAAACCCTACTAGAAGAGGACCCTTCCATAGAGGCCAACATTCTTCCAAAAACCGGCTTGTACCATTGGCCCCTCTCATTTTCCCTGGACATAGGAGAAACACCAAAATTTAAACCTTTCCATTTTGAAAAGTTCTGGCTCTCCCACCCTAACTTCCAGAGGCTAGCAAAGTTCTGGTTGGCTCAAGCATAAATAGAGCATGACACTTGCATATATAAGTTCCAACAACGCCTCAAGAAATTCAAACAACTTCTGAATCTTTGGAATAAAACCACATTTGGGAGCATACTCCAGCGCATGCAGGAAATCTAAAGTAGACTGGAATCTCTGCAATGAACCTTCATCTCATGAACTAGGCCCATATATTTAATGAAGGAAGAGGAGGAGGTTCAAATGGAAAAAGAAAGAAGAAATCTTGTGGTGTCAGAAATCCAGGGTTCAATGGATTAAGGAGGGTGAGAGGAGAACCAAGTTCTTGCACAAAGAAATGTTGCATCGCATATACATCAATAGGATCACTCAGCTAGAGGATGATCAAGGTAAACTCATCAGAGAACACAGCCAAATTGTTGAAGAAATAAACACCTACTATAAGGAGCTCCTTACAGAAACCAACAACGACAAGGTGGAAGCAATTCAAAATATAACCAGGAACATACCCTCACTGGTAACTCAAGATAAAAATGAAGCCTTAATGAGGCCCATCACCCAAGAATAAGTGGACAATGCAGTCAAGGAATTTCCCTCAGTGAAAGTGCCTGGTCCAGATGCCTTCACCAAAGATTTATTTCATCACTGTTGAGATCTAATCAGGGAAGAGATCTGGTAGGTCGTGGAGGAATATAGAACCTCAGGTCAGGTCCTCTCTTCCCTCAATTCTACTTTTCTCATCCTCATCCTGAAGGAGGAGAGATTCACTCATCCCCATCCGTACATATCAATCTCCCTCTGTAACATCATCTACAAAATCATCACAAAGGTGATAGCCACGTGTATCAAGCCAATCCTACCTTTTGTCATCTCTGAAGAACAAGAAAGCTACATGGAATGTAGACAAATCATGGACAATTTCATCCTAGCTCATAAGGTAATACACTCGCTGAAGACAACCAAAATCCCAGAGATGCTTATCAAACTCGACCTCTCAAAAGTTTTCGATAGAATTAGTTGGCAGTACTTACATTCCATGCTAGAATCCTTTGGCTTCGAGAAACAATGGGTGAAATGGATCCTAAATCTCACCTCTTCATATTTCTTCTCCATACTGATCAATGGAGTGCCTTCACAACCCTTCTCCTTCACTAGGTGTATTCGTCAAGGAGATCCTTTTTCTCTCTTTCTCTTCATTTTAATCACGAAAGGCTTGGGACGCTACCTTAAGGCGACGGTACTGGAAGGCTCCCTTCAAGTCTTTCCCCTGAACAATATTCAACCAACCCGCTCTCATAGTCACTTGTTGATGACACCCTCCTCTTGAACAACCCTATTGTGCAAGAAGAAACCAAGATCGACTCCATACTCTCTGACTTTACAGAGGCTTCAGTTATGGCCCTCAACCTTGACAAGTCCAAACTCTACTTCTTCAACACATCGTTTCCTGTGAAAAATCACATTCCTTGCCTTCTAGGGATACCCAAAATCTCCCTTTCATCCAACTACCTTGGCATACCTCTCATAAGCGAGTCGGAGTGCTCCATATCTTGGGACAGTCTGCCTCTCTCTATCTCAAATAGGATAAATAATTGGACCTTCATACCCCTTAATATTGCAGCTAGATTGGTATACTTGTTGGGATAGGACAAGCTCTGCAAAACCAAATCTCTATGTGGCTTGAGAATCCATGACCCAGGAAAGCTCAATCAAGTTATGGGGGTCAAAATTCGGTGGAGATGGCTCAAGCACCCCACAAAACTTTGGGCACAAATATGGAAACATAAGTATGCCCCCACCACCCAAGCAACTCAACTAATTAGATTCAATGACCAAATTCAGGGTTCCAATATATGGAACATAGCCTGACACAACATACCTCTTGTTTAGAAGCATGCTTTCTGGGAAATCAGGATTGGGGAAAGTGCACTATTCTGGCAGGACTCTTGGAAACAACAAGAGCCTCTTGCCATGCTGGATGAAATTAATCCCCTTAGACAAACACTGCAACCTGACATATTTCTGTGGGTTAAGGATCTATGGCGAAGGTCTAATAGGAACCTGTCATGGTGAAGTTGGAAGAGGGAACACCAGGAACTACATCTCTCAGGGGAAATAGATCTCCAAGCCTGAAAATTATGTGCAAACCATAGGAAAATACCTATTCGGGAAGGCCCGTATATTATCAGATGGGGGTACTCAACAATAAGCAATTTTTCGGTCAAGGAGGCCTAGTACTTACAGGGAAACTATCAGAATCAGGCCAAGGAGAGTATTTGGGGAAAGATATGGAATTATGCACTCTGGCCCAAAGTGTCCATCTTCCTATGGCTGACTGTTCAAAACTGCTTCCTCACCTGGGATAACCTCAAAAAGAGGGGTTTCATAGGCCCATCAATATGCACCCTATGCCAACAACAAGAGGAAATGATGGAACATCTTTTCAACAATTGTCACTACAGCCAGTCAATCAGGGATCTAGACTCCCAAATAATGTGTTTCTCTAATCGAAACAAAAATAGTATCAGTGACACTATAGAGAATTGGGATTCGCTCTCCTTTAAAAACCCAATTCTTGATCGCATCTGGTAGCTCCTCCCAGGCTTCACCCTATGGAAAATTTGGAAGGAAAGAAATAAAAGGATCTTCTAGTAAAAGGCCTCCCCCCCCACCCTCACTTGGGAAAGAGTCATGAAGATAATTCGAGAAACAATCAAAAGTAGACATTGTGTTGAAATAATGTAACTGCAAAATGTATTCTAATTATTATTGTTGTTTTATTCATTACATCAATCCCCTATTGTGGATTGATCATGTCGGCTATTGTAAAAGACCAAATCCCCTTTTGCGGATTGGTCAAAATATAATTGTAATAGGCATAATAAGAATTCGGCCCCATAATATATTAAAGGTTGTTACAACCACCCAGAAGAAGGATTCGACCCTGCCAGTGAAGAGAAACCTTTGTCCACACGTGCTAGAGTTGTATAAATAAGGAGGCTAGCACCTCATTTAGACATACACTCACTTGTTCATTGAGAAGCAAGTTTCAGAGCTGTAGTTGGAGAAGAGAGAGAGAGAGAGGGGCATTTTCTTGGGAGAGGACTTTCTATATTTGTTTGAGTTATCTCTTGGCATTGTATTGGCTATCTATAATAAGAAATTTTTGTTGGGTTTTCTCCCCCATGAGAGTTTCCTAGGATAAATGATGTGTCTCTTGTGATTGTGCATTTCATAGTGATCCTATCTTATTATATTGTTATCTAGTGAAATGAAAAGAACTCTAATAATATCTTAAACCTTAACATGGTATCAGAGTTAATATGAAGAGAGAATATTTCACAAGAGAAAGTGAAAAACATCATTGTTGTCGTACATGCAAATTAGGGTTTTTTATTGATGAAATATTCCAGCTCTAAAAGCATCTAGAAAAGTGTGTCCTTCCTCAAGGATCACTTTGTCATCCTTGACACAACTTTTTCAGTGGCTAGATCTCCCAGAAATTGAAAACCTAGTTTCACAAAGTACAAGAAGTACTAGAAAGCCAAAGTACCAGAAGTACTAGAAGTACCAGAGTACCAGAGGTACAAGAAAACCAGAAGAACTAGTCCAGAAATACACAGATCAAGTTTTGAGGGGTAAACTTTGGATTTTCTCAGATCAAAACACACCAGGCTACTCGCCTCAACCAAACGCACCTCCTGGTAAGTTCATAATTTAATTTTGAGCATTTTCATTTTTGGACATTTTCCTAGCTCTAGGTAAAAGATGTCTACAAGTACTAAGCTTGTTGACAAGCTAGAAGGTGTGGAAAAATTATGTTCTTGGAAGTATAGGATTGGAATCATTCTTGAAGAGAATGAACTAGCAATATTTTTCAAAGAAGAAGTGTAAGAGCCTGGCGATTTTGTAGGCAAAGCAAAGCACCAAAAGGACACGATTAGGGCCAACATAATCATTGCAGATTCAATCAAAGATCACCTGATTCATTATGTGTCATCAAACAAGACTCCTAAATAAATTTTTGATACCTTAAGAATACTATATGAAGGAAATAACATAAACCGAAAGATGAATCTAAGAACTCAGCTCAAGAATACAAGGATGTAGAGAGGAGAATCAATCCAAGAATACTTCTACATAATCTCTTAATTCAAAGCCCAGTTAGAAGTAATTGGAGATACCATAGATGACTACAAAATTATAATGACAACCCTTAATGGTCTTACAATACCTTGGGATGCATTCATCCAAACGATTTGTGCCAGAATGGAGAAACTAAAATTTGACGGTCTATGGGAAGAATGCATTTAAGAAGAAACAAGAGTACCTAACCGAGAGGCCTTATTAGAAAGAGATGAAGATAAAGACCTAGCTACGCAAACTAAAGTAGGAAGAAAGAAGTCTCACTTCCAAAAATAAACTCATAAAGAGTCTCACCCCCAAGACAAATCTCAACCAAAGAGATTCCAGAAGAAAGGAGAACGAAAGGAAAGAGATTACTCATCTGTCCAATGCTACCATTGTTACAAGATGGGACATATTGAGAGATATTGTCCAGCTAGATGAGAAGAATACAAGAGGAAAATTAGAGACATCATGCCCATGCATTTGAATATGAGGAGCCACCCGCAAAGATGTTAAGAGAACAAATTAAAGACTATGTCTTAATCTCGGCCCTCTCAGGATCGATAACACCTGCAGAGGATACTTGGCTCATTGATAATGGTGCCTCCAAGCACACGACAGGTCAAAGAGATATTATCTCTTGCATTTCAGAAAATATGTTTTCTCAGAAAGTGACACTTGGAGATGATTATCAATAGCCTATCAAGGGAGTGGGAGAATCAAACTACAAGCTTAACTCAGAGAACTCAATGAAGATGAAGGATGTACTCTATGTACCAGGTTTGAAAAAGAACCTACTCTCCATATGATCTCTAGAAAAGAAAGGCTTCAGAGTCTCCTTTATAGATGGAGAAGTTCTTATCTGGGCTAAAGGAGAAACTATAAAAGAAGCAATTGTCATTGGAAAAGAAGAAGGTGGCTTGTATAAGCTAAAGGGTCACTTAGAAGAAGCCATGATCCACACCATTGAGAATCCATGTAAACTTTGGCATAGAAGATTAGCCCACATCAAATACAAGGAACTACCATACGTATGCAAAGTAGTCACAGGTCTACCAGAACTCAAGGTTGACCATGAAGGCATGTGCAATGGATGTACACAAGGGAATAACATCAAGCACCCTTTTCCGAAGAGAGACAACAAAACAGAAGGAGTCCTGGAACTCATTCATTCAGATGTGTGTGGCCCATTTCCATCATCCTCCATCAGTGGGGATGTATACTATGTATCTTTTATTGATGATTATTCTCATAAGACCTGGATGTACTTTTTGAAATCAAAAGATGAATTGTTCAGTAAATTCAAGGAATTCAAATCCTTGATAGAGAATTTTTCTGAAAGGAATATCAAGATACTGAGGTCAGATAATGGAGGAGAATACACCTCAAAAGAGTTTGTGAAATTCTGCAAAGATATCGGGATCAAGAGGGAGCTCACCACTCCCTACAATCCTCAACAAAACGGTGTAGCAGAAAGAAAGAACATAATGATAATGGAAGCAGTGAAGACCATGATCCATGATCAAGATCTTCCAATGTGATTATGGGAAAAAGCAGCAATGACAACCGTATATGTACAAAGTCGTTTGTCCCATAGTGCACTTGGGTTCAAGACCCTAGAAGAGATGTTCACCGGAAATAAGCCAGCGGTAAGCCATCTCAAAATATTTGGTGGCCCAGTATTTATACATATTCCGAAAGAGAAGAGAAACAAGATGGAACCCTCAGGAAAAAAGAGAATATTTGTGGGATACTGTGAGGTCTCCAAGGTCTCCAGGATTTATATACGAGGTCACCATCACATTGAGATCATTAGGGATGTGAACTTTGATGAAGATGCAACGCTCAATAAATCGAGAATATGGCAGCGTGAAGAAGTATATGAAGAGGAACCTATAGCTCCCAGAGTTGTAGAATTAGTGAGGGAGGTTCCCAGAGCTATAAAACCACTTAGGGAAGTCGTAACTTCTCCTGATGAGGAAATTATAGAAGATCATGATATAGTAGAATTTCAAGAACCTCCTTAGATGACGATATCCCATAAGTGAAAGCTTGCTTGGGCTAGAGAGATTATTCAAGATGGAGAGAAGTATGGTGTTCCCGAAGGAACGATAAGACAAGTAAAGAGACCTACGACATTCTCCAATTATATGGCTTTGATGTGTGATCTCCTAGAGAAGGAGACTACCTTCTTTGAAGAAGCCATTCAGAAGAAAGAATGGGTAGATGCCATGACAGAAGAATACCAATCCATAATAAAGAATGATGTATGGGAAATAGTTCCCAGACAGAAGAGTAAGGATGTGGTATATTCCAAATTGCTCTTCAAAATAAAAAATGTTGCTGATGAAAGTATTGAGAAGTATAAAGCAATTTTTGTCACTCGTGGATTTTCTTAAAAGGAAGGCATTGACTATGAAGATACATTCACTCCTGTAGCCATATACACTTCAATCATAACCATCATATCCCTTGTAGATAAGATGAAGTGGAAGTTGCACCAGATGGACGTAAAGACAACTTTCCTAAATGGTGTCATCGAAGAAGAAGTGTATATAGATAAACCTCAAGGATTTGAATTTGAAAACAAGAAGAATCATGTCTCCAACTTGAAGAAGGCTCGGTACGGATTGAGTCAAGCTCCTATATCTTGGTATGGCAGGATAGATAGTTTTCTGATGAGATTGGGCTTTATCAAGAGTAAAGCAGATTCTAATCTCTACTTCAAGGTTATGAACAATGAGCCGGTGATATTGTTGTTTTATGTGGATGACTTATTCTTAACTGGAGAAGAAAATCTCATCATCGAATGTAAGAAGAAGATCGCTTCATAATTTGAGATGAAAGGCCTTGGGCTAATGCATTATTTCTTAGGTCTTGAGGTATGGAAGAGCCCAGATAGAATCTTCCTTAACCAAGGGAAGTATGCAGTCGAAATCTTGAAGATATTCGACATGTTGGAGTGCAAGTCCATGAATACACCCATGGAAGCGAAGCTGAAGCTACTGGTCGACACTTCATCAGAATTGATTGATGCCATGTTGTATATAAAAATCATTGGATCCCTGATGTACCTGAAGAACACCAGACGAGATATTTTTTTTGTCGGAACACCTTGAGTCCGTTTCTGGTAGAACCCAGACATGTTCACCTAGTTACTGCAAAACATGTGATGAGGTACTGTAAGGGTACGTTAGATTGTGGTCTAAGCTATGATGGAGATCGTGACTTCACACTGAATGGGTACACTGATTCAGATTGGGCTGGAAGTGTCTCTGATAGGAAGAATAACTTTAGGATTTTGTTTTAGTTTGGGATTAACCATGATCTCATGGCAGAGACTTCAGGATTTTGTTTCAATTTGGGATTAGCCATGATCTCATGGCATAGTAGGAATAAATTCAACATTTCTCTCAGTAAAGCAGAAGCAGAATACATTGTTGTGTGTTCTGCCAGTTGCAAATCTATATGGCTTTGAAAGATGTCAATCGGTCTATTCGACCTAGATATGGAAGCAACCATGATCCTATGTGACAACCAGAGCTGCATAAAGATGACAGAGAATCATGTATTTCATGACAAGTCAAAGCACATAGAGATCATATATCATTACATCTGTGACATGGTGCAGAGAGGAGCCATAAAGCTCCAATATGTTAGCACGAATGAATAGTTGTTGATGTGTTGACCAAGCCTCTATCTCGTGTAAAGTTTGAGAACTTTCGAGATAATCTTGGTATAGTCCGAAAGGACCTCCCTCGAAAGGGGGAGCAATGTTGTGTTGAGATATGCTAGCCTAGTACTGTTCTTCTAGCTTAATTGTTGTGACGTAAAGCTAGTCTAGTGATGTGCTTCCAGCTTAATTGTTGTGTTGAGATATGCCAGCCTAGTATTGTGCTTCTAGCTTAATTATTGTGACATAAAGCCAGTCTAGTACTGTGCTTCTAGCTTAATTTATGTGTTGAGATATGCCAACCTAGTACTGTGCTTCCATCTTAATTGTTGTGACATAAAGCTAGTCTAGTACTATGCTTCCAACTTAATTGTTGTGTTGAGATATGCCAGCCTAGTATTGTGCTTTGAACTTAATTGTTATGACGTAAAGCCAATCTAGTACTATGATTCTATCTTAATTGTTGTGTTGATATATCCGATCCTATTACTGTGCTTCCTTCTTAATTGTTGTGACGTAAATCTAGTCTAGTATTTTGATTCCAACTTAATTGATGTGTAGTGTGTCAGCCTCGTGCTGTGATGATGAGCCATCCTCTTGCTGTGATGATGTGACCAGCCTCGTGTTGTGATGATGATGTATTAGTTTTATACTAATCCATATTGATGCATATGAAGATTTCATTCCACTGAGAATGATGATGTTGCCGATGAAAAAAACTTCTGATGATTTATAGATATGCCAGTTAGTGTTCCAAGATGATATTGATGATGTTGTCCTCTCACCCACCTGATGTTGTTGATGATGTTGTCCTCTCTCTCTCCCGATGTTGTTGTAGAATACCCTTGTTGTTAAGGGGGAGTGTTGAAATAATGTAACTGCAAAGTGTATTCTAATTATTATTGTTGTATTATTCATTAGATCAATCCCCTATTGCAGATTGATCATGTCGGCTATTGTAAAAAACCAAATCCTCTTTTGCGGATTGGTCAAAACATAATTGTAATAGGAAGAATAAGAAGTCGGCCCTAGAATATATTAAACAGGCCCCAAAATATATTAAAGGTGGTTATAACCACTCAGAAGAAGAAGTCATCCCTTCCAGTGAAGAGACACCTCCGTCCAAATGTGCCAAAGTTGTATAAATAAGGAGGCTAGCACCTCATTTATACATACACTCACTTGTTCATCGAGAAACACTTTTTAGAGTTGTAGTTGGAGAAAAGAGAGAGAGAGAGATGCATTCTTGGGAGAGGAATTTCTATATTTGTTTGAGTTATCTCTTGGCATTGTATTGGTTATCTATAATAAGGATTTTTTGTTGGATTTTCTCCCCCATGAGGGTTTCCTGGGATAAATGATGTGTCTCTCGTGATTGTGTATTTCTCAATGATCCTATCTTATGCTATTGTTATCTAGTGAAATGCAAAAAACTCTAATAATATATTAAACCTTAACACATAGGACATTTGAGGACCTGAATTGTAGTCCGAGGGAGAGATGCATTCTTCAAAACTGGAAACTCAGCCTAGATGACATACACACCACGAAAATAATCATCCGCCAAAATAGCATCCCAACCACTTGGACCCCCCCACCAATTGGTTTACAAAGATAAACTTCGATGGGGCATCAAAATGAAATCTAGGACCTGCGAGCTACAGGGCAATACTCAGGAACTCGAAAGGAAAAATCTTTCACCTAGTAGAAGGCTTTCTAGGTGACAACACAAACAATGTTGTTGAGCTCCCAAGTCTCTTAAGACTCCTCAAGGTTGCAATATACAATGATTTCAATGACATCATTGCGGAAGGGGACTCGCACATTATCATCCAGCTCATAACCAAAATTCTCCATGGGAAACACCCACTAGAAATCTCACCCAACTGGAGGCTTTCAAGACTTTTGGAGGATTTCAAATCCCTCCTTCATCCAAGTCTTACCATATTACTGTATCATGTTAAAAGAGAAGAAAACAAAGTAGCATATTTCTTGGAGAACGAAGGGGTAGCTACCAAGATCGATCAGATCCACTGGAAATCCCAAACCTCTTCCCATACCGAACTCTCAGAACGCTGCCAAAATCTCACCAGAAGGGACTTCCTAACCCCAGATGGGGTGACATGTAGAGAAACAATGCCACAGAGTTAGGATCCTGGCCCGACCCTAAATAATCCAACCTAGATCCCATCTCCTCACCATTAAGGATGGGAACAAGCCTTAATCACCAGCTTCATGCTGTGGGACTTCTCCATTGCTCACGCAATGGAGAAGNGTGGGACTTCTCCATTGCGTGAGCAGTCTGGCAGCACATGAAGTAAATGTTGGAGGATTGATAATGGAACTTGTCCTGTCACTCCTCCATGTTGTCATCCAGATCTGCCTTGGCTCCCTCCATTTCGAATTTGGCTTGCACCAAGTCAGCAACTTCGAGATTTGGTTCATCCACTGGGATACCCCCTATAACATAACCATTCAAATTGTCATCACAATGCTGAGGGAGAGGGGAAAACCACGACGTGGATCAACTTGGTACACTTTCCCGACAAAGAATAATATACAAGAGAGGATAGAGAGCGTGTTATCCATGGCAAGCCACAATTCCTCTAGATTCATGGGGAGCGATATGGACCAGGAGAAGTAGGTTGAGGAACAGGGTCAGGGCGCAACAAGGGAACAACAGAGAAGGGAGGAAACAAGTGAGACGGCGAAGACTGAATCGGGTGGCCCATCGAAGGAGGGTGGAAAAGTCCTTGCGCCACCTGCCATTTCGACCATGCAAGAGAAATGGCGTGTCCCACCTCCATTCTTCCACCCGAATAATTTGGAATTGATGTTTGAATTGAGAATCTAGATGGCAGATCAAGTCCACCATGGCACCCTCATGAGCCAACAAATAGACATGTTATGCGACGCCTTTTCCCACGCACTAGTAGGACAAAGATGCCCTACCTGTGCGCAACCTTACGTGTTGCCATCTCGGGATGGAATGCAAGATGAAGATGTCGACATGGCCACCTCGGAGGCCAATGAGTAAATGCTTCTGGTTACAGTTATGGTTTTAGTTAGTTCAGAACTTTCACTGTCCAAACTAGTTATGTTTTTTGTCTATCTGATTAATGGACAGAATATAGGTCGTTGCTTGTTTCCTATGGGATAGGAAAAGGGCCGACCACCTCTTTTGGGCATAGACATCCCCGGCTCCCAATTGTTCTGGTTTCCGCTAATTTGGTAGAACAACTCGCAGCCTCACGATGAATGTTTATTTTTTCTAGTAATATAATAAGGATCTACCTCTTCTTTACTTTAAAAAAAATATGAGTTAACTATTAATAATAGTTTAAACACATTTTAAAAATATTTTAAACATGCATTTAATAATATTAATAGTTATTATTAAAGATATGCTTAATACAAATTTAATAAAATATTAAGAATTAATCAATAATATTAGAAATTTATATTATATTTTATAAAATATTTCATTAACAATATTTAATTAGAACATAATTTAAACATATATCTAATAATATTAATAGTTATAAATATGAGTTAACTATTAATAATAATAGTTGAACAATTATGTCTAACATGTATTTAAATTATTATCAAATGTATTTAACCACTTTATAATATTAAAATAGCCATTATTAATAATGTATGGGTTAAATAATTTAAATACATATTAGCCATTTTATTTATTGTACCGGCTATTAAATTAAAATGTTATATTATTATATTATAAAAATGTATTATTATAAATAATATAATTTTTAATACTAATGTTCAATCATATAATTTATAACAAAATGGAAACAATGAAAAAAAAATATAAATAATATAATTTATAACATAAACACCTTAACTAAGTTTTTCTTAAACTTGTATTATGTATAACAATTATAGAAATAAACACCTTAACTAATTTTTGCTTAAAATTATTATATGTATATAGACATAAACACCTTAACTAATTTTTGTTTAAACTTATTATATTTATATAAACATAAACACCTTAACTAATTTTTGCTTAAACTTATTATATGTTTAGACAATTGAAATTAAATCTAATTCCAAAATGAGTATAAAAAAATATTTAGATTGCTATTTACAAACTACAAGTCCATTATAGATGTATATACACGGTATATCAAAATCTAAGTATATATTGTCTCACATCACAGGCGCCCCATTCTTTCAACTACCAGAATAGATATATGAATTAAATACATTCATAGACCACTCAAGCAGCGTACAGGTGCACGATTCAATGGATTTTTTTAATAACAAACGTATCTCTTTAACTGTTATCAAATTTATATAACTTATACTGTTTTTTATTAAATTGTTACCATATAACTTATATTGTGTTTTTTTATTAAATTGTTA
>SNQJ01S0037045.1:43893-81862 GCA_010110895.2 Picea sitchensis | reverse complement strand
ATGTCACCAACTTGTAATTACTATTTCCAAAACTCCCCCTTAATTATAAGTAGGTGGGATTAAAAAAATACATAAAAAATTGAATTTACAATTTTATGGTCACTCATCTATAACTGCGCCTCCCAGACTACTTTGCAGATGTTGAAATGCATCTCTTGCTAAAGCCTTTGTAAAAATGTATGTGATTTGTTCTTTTGACCTGCAAAATTCTAAACATGTCTCTTTGTTATTGACTAATTCTCCGATAAAGTGATACCTTGTATCAATATGCTTGATATTCTTGTGAAGTACATGGTTCTTTGATAACATGATAGCTGAATTGTTGTCACAGAATACTGTTGTTGGTTTCTGTTGTTCCTTGAACAAGTCTTCTAACATTGTTCTCATCCAAACTACTTGACAAGTTGCACTTGTAGCCGCGACATACTCTTCATCCGTTGAAGAAAGAGTAACTATGGGATTCTTCCTTGATGTCCATGATGCCATACATGTTCCAAAATGAAATGTGTACTTAGAGGTACTTTTCGTGTCATCTATGCTACCTCCACAATCATTGTCTATGTATCCTATGAGTTTAAAATATTCTGAAGTAGATTACTTTATGCCAAAATAGTTTTTTCAATTCACATATCTCAGGATTCTCTGTCCTTCCCTCCAATGTGAATATTTTGGAGTTTCCATAAACCTTGAAATTATGCTCACTCCATTCATAATATCAGGTCTTGTCACTGTGAGAAACATAATACTTCCTACAAGTATTTTAAACAGTGTGGGATCCACCTTGGACCCTTTATCTTCCTTTCTCAACTTCAATCGTGTTACGACAAGCGTTGGTGTTTCTTTGAAATTTATCATATTGAATATTTTAATAATTTCATGTGCATACTTAGACTATGAGATAAATGTACCATTTTTGGACTAGTACACTTCTATTCCCAAAAAATATCTCATAAGCCCTAAATCAATCATTTCAAATTCATCCTTCATGACTAACTTAAATTATTATATACCAAAGTCACATGTAAATATCAAATCATCCACATATAGACAAACAATTAGCACATGTCCTTGATGATTTTCTTTGATGTACAATGTTCACTCACTTTCACTTCTCTGAAATCCATTCTGCATGAGATAAGAATCTATGCGACTGTACCAAGCTCTCAGAAATTGTTTTAACCCATACAATGCTCTCTTCAATCTGTATACTTTGTCTTCTTGTCCTCGAAAGTAATAACCTTGTGGTTGTTCCACAACTACTTCTTCTTCTAAATTTTCATTCAAAAATGCTAACTTTACATCCATATGATAAAGTGGCCACTTGTATTGTGCGACAATAGCTAACATAGTTTTGACTATGTGCATGCGCGCAACTGGAGCAAATGTTTCATTGAAATCATGGTGTACCTTGTTTGGGATAAATTCCATGTGTATCACCCAAATATGAGAAGATTGATGTTCTTTGCTCAATATTTTATGAACATTTCCAAGTTTTTTGCCTATTAAATAATGTTTTAATTTTCCATGACTTTCAAAAAAGCTATTTTAGTTATTACACGAGATAATCAATAATAACTCTCTCTTGATTGTAGGAGAACGTGATGCTCACAACCTTGCAATTTAATCTTCATATACCATGATTGAAAATGTAGTATACAAGTACTTTACTATTTGTTTAGAGTAGTTTACAAAAACATGGTAGCCCTTTTCTTCCCTAGCATTCAAGCCTAATCTCTGATACCAAATGTAAAACCCATGTATGATGTTAGGAAATTAATCACTCATTAAATACATATGCATTAAGAACTTTGATTTAATGTAATTTCATTGATTTTTATTTCCACAACTCTTTTATATTTGCTCAATGATAATTGTAAATAACATGATGAATTAATTAATATGTTAACTCTAAGAATTAAAACTTAAAAAATAAGTACAACAAAATACAAATGAAAATACCTCCTCCATGTTCTGTTGAAGCTCATCAATTGCAATGTAACCTTGCTAGTAGTAGGAAGATGCTTCCAACCATTTTTTTTTTCGTTTTCCCAGAGTGAAACAATGAAATCCTCCCAACCAACTAGGATCCTAGAATGATTCCTAGGTCCAAGAAAGATTTTGGTTTCTCTGCCCTTCATGCCCATAAATCCAATAACAACAAAGCACAAATGCTCAAAGAAAACCATCATAAGAAATATATCTTCCAAGTATTTCACAACCTCTCATATTTCTCAAACCTCCCCCCGTTTGTCACCACTTGTTTTCCCTATTTATCAAGTTTCCATACACCCTTCCCCAAGTCTCTTCAACCACCCTCATTATTATCCATCAACCTCACTTATCTAAATTTTCAGGAAAAAGATTAAAATCAAACTAAAACATAAATAACTTGCATTAAACAACAATAAATAAAATGCAAAGTCTTTCTTCTCATGTGATCTAATAAATGCAATTTGACAATTTTCACCAAAATGTACATGACAACCCACCATGCTCATTCAATTCATCATACCAACCATCAATAAAATTCAAAGAAGGTATTTAATGCTTCTAGATATTTTGTATGCAATATAATTTATATAATCAATACAAATTCAATTAAATAGTTAATAATATACTTTAATAATTAATACATTAATTAATTGTACTAGTGTACATGTGTAGGGTATGTGTGCATAGCTAGAAGACACATATGTCATGCATGTATTAATGATCATCAACCATTTCCTCTAGTGCATAGTTCCTATATGATCACACTAATACACGTAGGACAATAGATCAAGTGATGCATCATTCAATAATATTAACTAACAAAATTAAACCGATTCATTTATAACTCATTATCATACTTAAAATATCAATAGGAAATAAAAATTGGGTTTTAAACATGGTAGGAACCAAGGGAGTAAATAATAGTGGCATCTCTAATCCCCAATCCGTATTTTCAACTAAAATCGAAGCATCCTTCCTTCCTAACCTAGTTCCATCTTTCATCCTATCCTTTCCTCTGTTGGACTAAGTTGGAGTGTCAACTATATTGACGTAGCTCCAGATAGAGCCCATAAGATAAAGTGTCATACATCTCAACCAAGATTCCCCGATAGGCAACTAGTAGTCGAAATCATACGTCTAGGGGAGTGTGACTTCACACATCCCTCCCATGACTCTAGGTTTCATAGGATAAACAGTGGGTAATACCTCCACCCCTCCTTATAGAACTAGGGTCAACACCCTACATCAAATCCTATATTGCAAATAATGTTCTTATATTCACATCATCAAGCAACCACTCTAGGAAAGTTGTGTGTCCTATCAAAACCACACTTACCACAAATCATAGCAATATTACGAATCATTAATTAAATAATAATTATAACTTATAGAAGTTTTGTACTATATTGTTGATGTATACGAAATCCATGTTACCTCATCACTATAGTCATTTGGATATCATATAGCTCATCAACCTATAGGTTAGTTTAGCAATAACTCATATACATGTATATACATCATAATTTCATATAAGATTCCATATCTGTATTGACGTTGAATTAAGAAATGTATGTTTTTTTCTCTCATGTCTTGCATTTGTTATGCATTCACAACATAACTTTGAATCGATATCCATGTATGTAAATTCCACATCTTAATTTGCATGTTTAAATAGATTAGAGAGTTATCATCATCATGAGCATATAACAATGAAAATAATAGTATGCAACACATAAATAGATTCATATGTACACTTGTCACTTGTCTATATCAACATTGTTGAGTCAAAATAGTTGTTAAGAAATGAATTACTAAGATTATAAAAATAAAAATTTTAACTACCTAAGGCCAAAATATGGGGCGTTACATACACCCACCCTTCAACAAACTTCGTCCCAAAGTTATGATCATTCAAAATATGAGGAGAATTTACAACAAAACTCTTATGTGCCTTTCCTGATAGAAAACGTTGTGTTATATTCGTCCCACTAGACCTTGACTTGATTAAAACATGTCGAGGATATTAATATATTTATTGCAACTACTCCTATTTAGCATGAACCTAACTAAGTATCGACTCTATGTTATTACTACTTGAAAATTAGTTAACATAAAAACACACTTATCTGATAGTTTTATTCGTCCTAAGTTCCATATATTAACCCCATATATAAAGTATAGTGTATTGGCTTGATCTCCATTTAGAACATGTTGAGCACTCAACACACCCTAAAAAAGTCTATGTCAAATTTTACTTTTTGGGTACCACTTGATCTTTTTGCACTGTCTAATTCGACTTCATTGTAAAAAATGTTGCCTTTGATTATCATTTTGATTCTCATTTAAGTCTCTCAAAGTTTGCTTGAACATGCGAAAAACCATAACTTAAAAGACTTAACATTTAAATAAAGAATCGACAGCCAAAACATTCCCCCGACGTGCTCAAATATTCGACATCAAAAGGAAGTAAAAAATGAAGAAAAATCATTCAAAGAAGCCACAGTCATCGAGCGTCTATCTTCATCGGCATCGACAGAAGAGAGTTTTCTTTCACGACGAGCATCATACAAGGATATCATCAATGACCGACCCCCTTCAACATCGACAAAAGGAGAAAAGAGTAAAGGTTAACAAAGAAGGGAATGATATCGTCGATAGCCAATACCTGACACACTTAGAAAAATTAGAGAAGACCAAATCACGATGAACATTCAGACCAAATCACGATGAACATTCAGACCAAATTAAAAAATTTCCTTTGATCGTTGACTTCCGAAAACCTTTTGGCATTGGAAATTTTGAGGAATCTAACCCAAAGGAAATTACGTGATAGGTCCCTCCCCCCCAATCATCAATGCTCGACTCCTTTGCGACATCCGTGATCCCAGGTTCATTTATGTATGCAAAAATGGAAGAAGGTCCCGACTTCGACTAATACTTGTGAGTTAGGAAATTGACTCCCATTTCCATGTGTCCCAAACCAATTGTGTCACGTCATCACCGTATGGAAAAATCGATCGGCGTCAGGGGTTTTTTATAGAAGGATATCAACGGAAAACTAAGTAACTTGGAGAACCTCACAAGAAATTTGGTCTATGTGAATGACGCAAAAAAAGGGCACTATGCAATGATTCCCAGACTCAAAAATACGTTTTGAATTAGGCAAGAAAAAAAGTATGGACAAAGAACACTGGAGATATATACACAAAAGAAAAGAAAAAATGCATCCAACCTCTACAATGAGAATCCTTTCGTTAAAGTTTCAAGACTTTATATTAGATTTCCATTGAGCTCACATTACATACAAGAGACACTGTCTACACCATTTGGCCAACCATCCTGATTTACATTAAGAACTTGAAAATTTCCAAAAACTATCAAAATTTTGTGATACGTCTAAGAATACAAAATAGAGTTCATTAGTCATACCTCCTCTGTGCGCTGACAAGGTTGGTGAAGACTTTCTCCTTGGCTTCTTTGCGTTCCCTTGGATATTTTCATATTATTTTCTTTCGACACCCTTTGTGGTTTGTGCAACTTCACGTATTGTGTCTTGCGCTTCCTAGAATTGTCTCTTGATCCATGTCATGTTTCGTTCACAATCTTGTGGTGACGACACCTCAAGGGTCTTTTCCACTAATTGTCATCTTAATTCTCTATTTTCTTGATAAAGTTTAGCAATGGCAAGTTGTGCCTTCTTCAGTTGCTGAGTTGACTCTCAAATGTTAGAACCCATAGCATTTGTCCTCCTCATTTTACTCATGCCTCCCCAACTTGTGGTTTCAATAGGCTCTAGCCAGATAATGCGCATAAGTAATTCCTCAACGATCGATATTGCGCATGACTCAATCAGAATTTGGTTTTCCCTAGCCTCCTTATTCTTCCTTAGCATTCCCATTCTCGGGGGTTTCTGCTATTGGGGAGGCACGGCTTCCAACGTCCTTCCATTCAGTGCAACTTCTTCCACTTCGACCTCAACATGATGTGATACCATTGTTTCCACGTGTAGGTAGGAACCTCCTTTTGAAGCCTCGAGAATTCCTGTAGTGAGTAAGAACGAATCTCAGGAGCTTTAGGGCTCAGGCCTGGTGCTTCGTCTTCTTCATGGGCCCCATCTTATGTTTTGAGGGTTTTCCATGGTGCGAAAATGTATCTGTCTTATGCATAGGGAACTTGACGAGAGCCCAAAATGAAAATTGGATTAGATTGATCTCACGAGACGAATCACCGATAGTGCATTAACTCAGCAGGTGACTATAACACATGAAGAACACCTAGAATTTATAACAGAGCAAGTAGTGGGTGGAAACATGCCAAGGATAGTTGGATTCATAGCAAATGGATGTTTCGAAGCATATTGAATATTCTTTGCGGCACATCCGTGTGACGAGTATGTTTTGGGGCATGTGAGATACAACCGATATGAATTGCAGAGGATGTGTGGTATGATCACCTTGATTTTAAAATCCCCCAGCCTTCATGATGAGTTGATTATGGTTGATGCACTTGCTGATGCGACTTTTGTTTAAACAATTTTCCCTGACCTGGTGTGCTTGATGAATTTCATTATGAAAGGATATGAATCTCTTGGAACATACTCATACTTGCAACACATGTTTGGCTCTGACACCCTTTCCAGACTCTAAGGGCCAACCGGCCACTGGCGTGACTTTGACTCTCATATTTTTTTTCGGTACATGATCTCTCATTCCGTGGCTCGCATATGTAACCCACCGTAAATAGAGAAAAATGACGGCGCTAACAGAGTTGGTGCAAGCAACTCGAAAAATTGCATATATCCCGTAAGTATCAAACAACCAGGTTTAGAAATCTCTACAGGTATGCACCAGTCTGGATTATTCATGATTACACTTTATACATATATTTTACCAGGTTTTGTCCTATATGTAGTGTCTAAACGATTTTAATTTCAATTTGTAGGAAATATGCCTTCGAGTATTGAGCAAGAATTGCTCGAGAGCCTCATCGGGAGATTCAAGAAAATGGGTCAAATAGGAGAGAAACGGGGTCAAAATAAATAAGGCAATGAAGGATATCGGACCCCCCAAGTTTGGCATGCCTGACAACTTCGTCGACTTGGACGACATAGCCAAGTTGCACACCGAGAAAGATTCATCATGGGCTGAAAGGATAACAAAGATGATAGACACAAGAGAGCCAGGTCAGGTGCGACCAGTTATGGAACACCTGATCAAAGATCGAGCAATGATGCAATAGTTAAGTGCCATTCTGGTGAAGTATCAGGCACATGCAGTAGAGATAAGAGAGATATACACTGCCCCGATGGAACAACATATATTCCCATACGCCAAAACCTGCAAAGAATTGTTCATTAGTTGGTCGGAGAATGAGAAGAGTCACCCTTTTAAGTGATATCTTGAGATGATTGTTAGAAAAATTGTTAGGAGAGAATTCCACGTGGCAATTTTTGTTTTACTCATTTGCATTTTAGCCGTTATTTTCAGTTAATTTTATGTTATAAATAAGAGCATTGATCGATTAGTCAAGGGTCAATGGTTGTTGCTAGAAACTCTCATTTTTGTTTTTGTTAAGAATTATTTTGGAGTTGCCTTTAATTGAGAAGTCCTTTTGGACAAGAGACAAGTTTATTTTTTCATCAAATGCATGTATGATTGGACATGGAGAAGAACTATTTCCTATCTCGTCTCATGAATGGATGATGTAACGAGTAAGACCTATTAAATCTATTGTTAAGTTATCTGATGCAATGTTTTACAGTTCTTTTCTTTAATGATAAAATTGAATCGTTGTGTTATTATGTGATGGATGCTTAGAGTTAAGTGAATTATTTTACTTGCCATTATTTTTCACATATGTGTTTTCTTTATGATGATTTTTATCTCAGTCAGTAATTGGATACTCACATCATTAACGTATTAGTACTAGGCCTGTGGTATAGAATTGTTGTCTGCATGCTTGAGTAGCAATGTATCCCATGCTCAGCCTCTTCTCTAGTAGCTAAACTTATTCTTGTCTTGTTACCTAGTTGGTTTATATCGACTTCCATCTTATATCGGTCCCACCTAATAGAAATTAAAAAAAGAGAAAGTCCAAATGAAGGAGAGGCCTTCACAAGAAAATGTAAAGCCCATCAATGAATTGGTCGGATCGCAAGATCTAGAGAACCATTCCACTATTAAACGTTGCAGATTCTAATTGGGCCTTGGTGGCGGGCTTGGTTCCTATTGTTTAATTAAAGGGATTTGGGACCCATCAATGGAATTGGTGCTAGAAGTAGTGCCAGAGAATGAATGGTTGAATACATATTGGACATAATATTTCAAACAACCTATATATTCAAAATAACCCACATGCATGGATAGTCATTCCTAAGACCACCCACACACACTGAGTACTCTTGAAAAAAGTAACTCACCCCAGATCGAGGAAGAACGCTTGTTCCCTGACATACCTTACGCTCTCCCTCACAAGGAATTAAATCAATTCAGAAGAATCACAAGAGAATATGCCCGACAGATCGGTGCCCTATCTTGAGCTTCGATACTTGCTCAAAGAAAAAAAATAAGAAGACCAGTGGTCGACACCCCTGACCAGGTTTTTGTGCACACGAGTCAAAGAAATTAATCAAAGATTCACCACCATCTTAAAAAAATTCCATCCAGAATATAAACCCACTCAAGAGCTGCAAATCGAAGTATACATTAATGCCCTCCCAGCTTCTAATTCCACTTTTGTAAAGAGGGCCAGCAAACCAACCCTAGCTGAGAATTTTGAAGAAGCCAAAACAATAGAGTTCCAGATGAAAGGGTGTAAGGAAGGCTAGGTCTCTTTAGTTAAGAAGGAAGTTCAACCTCCTCCTCGGAGAGGGCTATTTCTCACTGGAACCCTAGGGAAACAAGTAGAGCAAGCTCCTGAAAATGGAAGTGGGGACATAGAATACCTACAACGCATGGTTAAGAAGTTATCCAACGAAATCATAGATATGAAAAGAAGTGTTGAGGAGGGAAAACAAGGCCAAAGGCACTATAATACTTTCTCTAAATGGAACACACCATTCAAAGCAATTGAACCGCCCCCAACTAACTTAAATATCGATTTGGGAAATGTAGCATATGATTCTTTCTATACTTATCACCAAGAAAACCACTCTGAAAGAGACTGCCCTTAATGGGTGCATGCCATGAATTTGATCTCCAATCAGTTTCTAGACGAAGTCTCCCTGGCCGAACAACCAAAAGGTTCAGTTATGAATGTTTTTTATCAAGAAGATATTGATCCACCAGAAGATACATCCATGCTGATATGGGATCCTGACCTAATCATGCCTTCTGACGACTTATTTGAATCTCAAGAAACACTCGGAGAGATATTGGTTGTGCAAATGTGCAGTAAGGGTCCACCTGTCTCAAAATGTCTTGATATTATCCAAACCTCTGGGGGAAAGACAACCCCTGATCACCTGAAAGAAACTATTTCTTCTCATAAGAACCCTACAAGCATCCATACCCAATAATCACTTAAATTTGATTACAACGTAGTCGAATATTTGAAGAAGTTCAAGGCTAACATATCAATTATGGACATATGTAGAATCCCTCAGCAAAAATACTTCCTACTACAATATTTGAGATCAGTGGAAAACCCTACTACCAGTAATGATCAGGAAAGAAATCTAACTCCCACAGATCTAGTCAAAAAAACAATTGTAAACGGTTGCTCGAAAGATAAGAACGGAAAACCTTTTGTCCCATCGTTCCTTTTAACATTTGAAGTTTTCAACAGGAACCTCCACAATTGTTTGGTCGATTGAGGAGCATCTTCCAATGTTATGCCCTTGTCTATTTGAAGAAAATTAAATGTCGTTCCTCTCAAAAGAGACAAACATGTAATACAACTAGACAGAACCTAGGTCAGAGTCATGGGAGAACTCAATGATGTAATGATGAGAATAGGGACACATCCTAAGTTTTTACAAGTGATTGACATCATTGTATTAGATATCCAAGAAGCTTATGGGTTACTACTAAGACGATATTGGTTTGAGAATTTAAATGAATACTTTAGTAGAAATTGGGCACACCTTTGGCTACCATTGAAGGGACACAAAAATATGATCAGAATTGATAGGGAAAGGTATCTGAAACATATTGTCACTAACCTAGAAACCTTAAACGAACCCTCATCAACCCGTTTCCCTCTGCTAGGAAATTATTCATGTGATTCCCACTTCGAGAAATTCTCCCCTCGTTCATTTGATCTCCCTTTCACTAAGAACTCTGAAATGATTTTTTAGGAGGAATTGCCAATAGCGGCAGTAGAAACCCTCTTCTGGCAAGAACCTACCTTAAAAATCATAGAACTAGTAGGAGGAAAAGAGGAAATTAATAGGGAAGGAGAAGTCGACACATGTTTCCCACAAGTTTGGACCCTATATTTTTATGGATCAAAATCGCAAGAAGGGTCAAGGGTAGGGTGTATTCTCATTGATCCTAAAGGTAAACTACATTTCTTCTCTTGTAGTCTAGAATTCGAATGCACAAATAACATTGTCGAGTATGAAGCTTTGGTACAAGGGCTAAAGAAATCCATAGACTTAAACGTCCAAGGATTAAAGGTTTTCGGAGACTCTGAAATCATTTTCAGACATATAAGGAATACTATACATTGCAACTCTCCACACCTGAAGAATTATCAACATGAAGTGCACAAGATAATAGAGCATTTTGAAGCTTTTAACATTACAACAATTCCCAGAGCGAAGAACATGATTGTTGATTCTCTCGCCACTGCTTCCTCAAGGCTATCACCTCTACATGATTATGAAGCTTTTCGGTTCATTGTGGAACTATTGTATAAGCCCTATGTGCCCAACAATATTTCTAATTGGAAGATTTTTGAGGGAGATGAACATATTATAAACATTCTAACTAATCAGGACAATTTTAAATATTTGGCCATTGAAGATGAAGCATTCCAGGAACATTCGATGGAAATTGACCTTCATGTAAATTAGTCGATCAACAAATCGAAGTCTCACATAATCTCGAAGGGGATAGATAATTTGGAAAATATTTTTGACCTGAAAGAACGATTTAAGGGGCCCAAAAATGCGAAGATCAGTAGTTCTTGTCCCATGCATGAAACTATAAATCTCAGAACCCCGGAAAACCAAAAAGACATAAACCTCGCAAAAAACATATCTAAAGATGAAAGGAAGGGTTATCTTAAATTTTTCAGACAATACCAATATGTCTTTGCATGGTCCTACCGAGATCTGAAAACTTATGATACTTGCATCATTCAACACACTATCCCGTTAAAACTTGAAGTGAAACCCTTCCAACATAAGCTATGAAAATATCACCCATCCCTGGAACCTCTCATGTGTCAGGAGTTGAAGGAACTGTTAGATGCTAAAATTATCTTCTAGGTTAGGCATTCCGCGTGGGTAGAAAATTTGGTTTCTGGAAGGAAAAAGTCAGGAGAAATCCTCTTATGTGTAGATTTCAAGAACCTTAACAAAGATTCAAAAAAGGAAAACTACCCAGTCCCACCGATGGAGAAAATCCTGCAGATTGTGTCTGGCTTTGAGATTTTCTCTCTGCTGGATAGTTTCTTGGGTTAAAACCAAGTTTTGTTCTGAGAGGAAGACCATTTGAAAACTACCTTATGAACCAAGTGGGGAACTTTCTCTTACAAAGGCATGCCCTTTTGGTTAATCAACGCAGGGGAAACCTTCCATAGGGAAATGAACATATCATTTCGAGGAGTGATAAACAAGTGTGTGGTAGTGTATATGGATGACGTAACTATGTATTCAAAGAACAAAGAGGAGCACATCGAACACTTAACCTATATTTTCAAAAGGTGTAGAAAATATGGTATATCTTTAAACCCTAAGAAAAATATATTTGGTGTGGAAGAAGGAAATCTATTAGGTCATATTATATCCCAAGAAGGCATTCTCATAAACCCTAAGTGAGTCAAATATATAACTCAACTGTCGTTACCTCACAACAAAAAGACAATGCAATCCTTCTTTGGGAAAATCAATTTTGTAAGAAAAATCACACAGGATTTCACCGAGATAGTAAGACCATTGCAAAAAATGATTTGCAGAGATGTTGAATTCAAGTGGGACGATGAATGAAAGGATGATTTCAACAATATTAAAACTGCTATATCTCAGGCTCCGGTGTTAAGGAGCCTCGATTTTAATAGATATGTTTCCCTCTATACTTTCGCCTTCGACCAATCGTTAGTTGCAGTATTGACTTAGAAGGATGATGAAAACAATGAGGCTCCGATGTATTTCATGAGAACTAACCTCCAAGGAACCAAACTAAAATATCCTGCCATAGAAAAACATATTTATGCATTTTATAAAAAATTAAAACACTTCAGGTCCTACATCCTCAAGAACCATACCAAAAGAATTGTGCCTCACCCTATGGTCCAATCCCTTTTCACTCAACATGATATGGGGGAAAGGAGAGGAAATTGGATGGCAGTAGTCCAAGAATTTGATCTCGATATAAAACCTAATAAACTACTTAAAGGACAAGGATTATGAAAATTGGCAGTTGAGGCCCAGGACCATGTAAATGAAGACTCCAGATGGGAGAATGAAATGGCATTGTGATGTGGTGAAGCTTTCTACATTTCCCCAGGGCAAGAATCTTGGTATGAGAAAATGACTTATCTCCTGCATCATTGGAGTTGCCCAGAAGATCTAAACCCCAAGGAAAGGAGAGCTCTCAAGTTAAAATCTACACAATATCACCTCATTAATTTGGTACTCTTCTAGATTAATTATGATGGGGTACTTTTAAGATGCCTCAAACGTGAATATGCAGAAAAAGTTCTGAAGGAGCTCCATGATGGTCCTATAGGTGGACATTTTGCAGGAGACACTATTGCTCATAAGATACCGAGAGTTGGCTATTATTGGCCCACTTTGTTCAAGGATGATCACACATACACTAGAAACTATAAAACTTGTCAAATAAGAATTAGGAGATAGAGGAGAGTAGTGGTTCCACTCCAATCGGTAACCGTTTCTAGGCCTTTTGAGTAATGGGGGTTAGAATTTGCATTTAAGAACCTTCTAATTTTGAACTGATTTAGCAATTTCATTTTAGGGAAAGCCTTAAAACATGTAAGGGAATCTAGGGACACCTAGGAGGGAATTTAGGAGTAACTATAGGTGGGTGGGGGAATTAAGACAATTCATTAATTAAAGAAAATAATAAATGGAGAAACGTGGGGGATGGATGACACTTGTACGAAGGAGAACTTTTAGGGAATTTTTATTAAAAATTTAATTAAATGAGATTTAGGGAAAGAAAGGAAGTGGGAAAAATATATAAAATAGAGGAAGGAGAAGGATGAAGGGGATCGGCTGTTAGCGTAATGTTACGTTGCCAAAATAGTGACTTGACTGATTTACTTGTGGGAGTTGGGTTTTCCCAGCTCGGAGAGGAGTCGTAGCTCGGCCTTGCGAGGTGAGTTGGGAGCTAGATGTACCATCTGGATAGTGTGTGGCCCCTTTGCGGATCGGGGGGCTAAGGGGGAAGCAGAGTACCCCTAGCATTGGTTGGGAGGTATCGGTGAGGTCTCGACGGTCGGCGAGCGGGAGTGGCACGGAGCACGAGGACGTCATTCGAAGCGGGTGATAAGGCAACGGTATGCTCTTTTATTTGGTAGAGTAGAATGTAGTAGGCCTTAGGCTTGGATCTGAATATTGATTGTAAATGAATTCAGCATGCTTGTACCTAGTGTTATCTCCTTTTTCTTCATTTTTATATCTTGTTGAACCTTTCTGCATTTTTCTTTCTTGACTGCGTTATATTGATGCTTATGGGTTCTACATTTTAAAAGATGGAAGGACGTTCTGACCCGCCATATACCCTATTGGTTGTTTCTGATAGTCTACATTCTCGTCATTCATTCAATCCTTTTACTTTCCATTATTCAATCGATTCAATACTGTAGACATTTTTTTACTTAGTGTTAAATCCCGATACTTCCTTTTATCTCATGGGACTGTCAGTGTGTGGCATTCCTGAATGCGGTGTATTGCCGAATTTTCAGCTCTGCATTATTTTTATTGTAACTCGTTTGCTTGACTGGCATGCTACTTCATCATCGATATGCATTGATGGGGGCGAATTTGTTGATGGGAAGTGGCACAGTAATGAGGAATAAATGTCATGGAGTTCCTCGAGTTCATTTCTCTTAAGTAGTAAAAATATTAATAAGTTGTAATATTTACTTGAACTTATGTGCTGGATATTTAGTCTTTGATTCAATTTGAATCGAGCCTTGCATGGAATTAGTCTTCTTGGGTTGGAACCATCCATGTACGGAATTTCACGCTGCAACCTTCGACCCTACTTGACCCAATAACCAAGAGGTTTGTTGCACGCATTCGGGCATCCTGGTAATTTTCTGTTGAGTAGGGAGTACACTAATTCCCACGGGCAGAGGGATAACCCACCCGCTCTATTCGAACTTTTTTTTTCTCAGTCTGGTCCATGCTGTGTAACAAAGTCTCTAGTTTCGAAGCTACCTCCATTGCTTAACCGGGATTCTCCCAAAATTGGTTGACACACTTCTTGCTCCTGAATTAACTGAAATAGATACTTTCAGCCCTTGCTATGCAAGGGATTTTTGTGAGAGTTTGTTCTTAGTTAAACTATGCACCAATTGATCTCTAGATGGGTAATGCGCTCGATGTGTCAGCGGTGAAAATTTGGTGGTAAACGCAATTTAATTGTTGTTACCACTTTCAACCAGCACAAATCCATGCCTCAAAGGATAATGTCTGATTCTGGATAATCTTTTTTCCTTGCTTCGTCGCGGTTATAGTTGTGAGAACCATGAATAATAATAATAATAATAATAATAAAACTATTTACCTGGGCCATCGATAGAGATGGAATTATAACCTTCTCATCGGTCAAGCGTAATTTCAACTTCTTGGCATTTTGAGATTTTTTTTTTAATTGTTATACCCTCCTAACTTCACTTGAAATTTAAGAGCAGTTTATAATGGTAACCTTGATATGATTGAATGCACTGGGTTACATTTTTGTGAGTCCCTAACACCAAAGTTGACATAACTACCTCTAAAATAGAGAGAGTTGGTGCCTTCTAACAGAGTTAAAACCTCGCCTTAAATTCCAGCGACCAGGTTGACAGATCGATACCCCTACTTAAAGCAAGATACAACAAGGCAATAAATCTCCTTAAAGTTTATGACAGAAATTTAGGTGACTTTCGGCTGTAGTAGTAACTAATTTAATTGAAGGATTGATAGTTGTTATGGAAGTAACGCTAAGGTGACCATTTCGATTTACCAGAATTTAATTCATGGCAGTAAAATATGGCAGAAACATTAACCTTTGGACAGAATCTATCCCTGCGTCTTCTGGACTCCTTGCCAGCCTATTCACAAACAAAAATAAGTCAAATGTCAGTAAAAGCTAACGATTCTGAATTAAACGTCAGAGTTTACCCTCGCCCTATGACTTTACCCTTACCTGGATGCGAATAGTAGTAAATGCTTCTATTGCGTATTTATTAACGCCTGGTTATTTGATCATGATAAATGCCAGGATGTATTGTAATCAACACTCGTTTTTCCTTGCGTTCAGCCTTATGTTAATGCCTCGTTGCATTTTAGTATAACTAATGATAGCATTTTAGTTATAGATTGATACTATTATATTGACATTTATGACTAATTGGATGGAGGTTAGGATTCAATCGATGGGGCCCTACAGGATGAATTAATGATTTAATTGAATGAAGAATAAGAACTAGCTTGCAACTTCAGACTTTCTAAATAGATAAGCGATTCATGTTAGTTTAATTATTAATGAACAACTAAGGTATTGTTTCTTGCACCAGAAGTAAATTAGCTTTCTTCTATTTTATTAATGTCCCATTTCTTCTTTTCATTTAAATAATAATATATTTTAATTTAACCTTTATCATTCCATTATTGTTAAGTGGTGAACCAATATTGTACCTAAACTATCTTAGTGTAGACCCTTATTGTTCAGAGTGGGTGAAGTGAATGACTATTTTAGAAACTTGGTTTAGACATCCTCTTATGTTTAGGAAATGGTTAAAGTTTTTAATTATTATTACATTAGAGCATTGAAGTGCTTTATTAATAATAACAAATCATTATTATTGTTACCGTGGGATGAGGAATTTTGGTGTAAATATTGTTAAGAGGTACATAATCTGGTCCTTGGGATATTGTTACATATATATACAAATTGTTGGATATTTCTTTTAAATAGAACCCTTATAACAATTATGATATGGTAAGACACATTGATTGATATAGTACTTTGATGACACTATGATTTAAAATTGTGCATCTGTTTTGTTTTAAGGCTTATTTAGATTGTACCTTAGTGATAAACCGCCTTTAGACATGCTAAGTTGGGCTTGTGATAGATGACTAAAATAGAGAGTAACTATCTACTAGCTTGACTTGACGATTGAGCGGGTTATTGGCGAGGTCGTTTCTAGCTTGTGCTTTCCGTTGAGGGTGTTGTTGTTCCTTTTAAATATTGTGTACTTGGTCTGAAAACATTTTTATGCTTGGTATGCTTGTGTTGGGAGGGATGTAGACACCTCCATGTTCCTCAAAATAGTCACTAGTCCTGAGTTCTTAAATGGTTAAAATCGATGGGAACCTGGGCTTGAGTGTTGCTTATGTGTCTTGGAGGTCCTAACGATTGCAGGGTAGGACAGGTGGGTAGTCAGTCTTATTATTTTGTCGGTTGATTGTTGTTCTTTGATGGCAGATGTTGATGTGCATCTTAGATCCTTATGTTGATATTGGAGTTGTATGCGTCATGATTCGCTGTCATGTGGCGACACAGAGTAGAATGTCTTGTTACCCTTGTATACACGCACAAAAAAAAAAAAAAAAAAATCACTTGTTATAAGAGGTTGTCTTTGTAACGAGGAGGATTGTTACATATGGTATCAGAGTGGGTTCAACCCGTGACTTGGGATTGCTACGGCTTTCGTTGACATGATTTTATTATACTATTGCTAATCGAGCTGATTGTGTGCGTGCAGGTAATCATGGTTAGAGGACGATGTGAAGGTAGATGACGGTGTGTTAGGGGAGGAGGCGCGATGCCTCCATTAGCATCCACACCTGAGGGGTCTAACCCCCGGAGAGACGAGCAGGTTCTTTTATAGGAGAAGATAGCAGTTTCCGATGTAGTCGAGATGATGAGATATTTTCAACTCATGTCCGAGGCACTGATCAGTCGTTTGGATAGAGATGAGGCCAGGGCGTCGGTACCCGCTGAGGTTCCATCGCACGCTCTGGTCGGTACTGGTAGCATTCACCATGAACTCGAGAAGGTCAAATTTCCCGATTTCTTTGGCGCCTCGGACGACGTAGCCGCGGAGGCATGGTTGGAGAACATGGCAATGTGATTCACGCTTCATGAGTATACCTCCAACATGAAGGTCCGCATGGCGGTCTTTCAACTAAAGGGGAGCACTCTTCTATGGTGGAAGACACTTCTACCACAACTAAACATGGTTGTCGAAGACGTGTCATGGGAACTGTTCAAGGAATGATTCTGAGAGAGGTACCTTTCAGAGGAATTCATTGAGCGTAAGATCAATGAGTTCAATGCCTTACGACAGGGAGGTCGTACAGTACCCGAGTACGAGGCCCATTTTATGGAGTTGCTTCAGTATGATTTGCACCTTAACACTGAGAAACTTAAGGTCAATAGGTTCATATTTAGCCTTAATGACAGCCTGCGTGAAAAGGTTAGGATTTTGATGCCTCAAATCTTGCATGATGTCGTCCAGAAGGCCCTTATAGAAGAGGAGGAGCTTATCAGTGGGGGTCAGACTAGGACTCCAGCGAGACCAGCAGGGAAGGTTCCATATAGAACACAGCAGCACAAGACACCAGCGAGGCATACGCCGTGATATCGTGGCTTCTAGAGGGGATCCACTTTCCCTACAACCTGATGACCGCTTCCTCAGCAGCAGACACCTTATCGGGGACAACCGCATTAGCAGTAGTGTCACCTGTAGCAGTAGTAGTTTAGGCCTGTTCAGCAGAACAGACCAGGGTTCCTGACTGGTGGGTCGTCATCTTCTACTTCGGGTACCAGGACTACTGGGCCGAAGAAGGGGTGTTGGATGCGTGGGGAGCCACACTACCAGTGCGACTGTCCTATGGAGAGAACTAGAGCGTATGGATCAGCCAGAACCATTACCGTGGGAGATGTGGGCAAGGCCCATCGGATTCATGCAATGGTGAATAACCACCAGGAAGAGCACCAATCGACTGTACTCGAGACGACATGTATTGTCGCTGACCAGACCCTTAGTATTTTGATAGATCCTAGTGCTATCGAGAGTTTCATTTATGGTGCAGCGTTAAAAAGGATTAAGGTAAAGGAAGTCGAACAGGACAAGTTTAGCTTTGTAGAGATGGCTTTGAGAGCCAAACAGAAGGTTGAAGGAAAGGTTAGGGACTGTATCCTTAACCTGGGAGAGTTTTTCATAAGGGCCAACCTGTACGTCATGATCCTAGGATCTTATGATGTCGTTATTGGTATGGATTGGTTGGAATCGCATGAGGCGATACTCAACTGTAAGACAAAACGGTTGAGCTTGGTCAATGACGAGGGTTAGAGACATGTGATTTTAGGATGGAACTAGGGATTTTCCCTGAGGTTCGTCTCTTCCTTACAGTTACAGACGAGTATGCACGAGGGGTGAAAGCTTTATGCTATCCTTACGTTAAACGAGAAGGGAGTAGCGGAAGTTCTTGAGCACCTTCCGGTGGTGAGAGTGTTTGTGAACGTATTTCCAGAGGATTTACCTGGCATGCCATCGGAGGGGGAATTGGATTTTACCATAGACCTAAAACTAGGGACTAAACCGATAGTAGGAATTCCTTATCGAATGTCGACCCCGGAGTTACAAGAGTTAAAAATGCAACTGAAGGACTTGTTGGAGCTGGGATTGATACGTCCTAGTGTGTCACCATGGGGTGCACCTGTTATTTTCATACAAAAGAAGGAAGGATCATGGAGGCTTTCCATTGAATACCGCCAACTGAACAAGGCTACAATCAAGAATCAATATCCATTGCCGAGAATTGATGACATGTTCGATCAAATGAAGGGTGCGACGGTGTTCTCCAAGATCGTTTTGCGATTAGGGTATCACTAGTTGCTGATCAAGGATGATGACGTCCCTAAGACTGACTTTAAGACAAGTTTTGGACATTACGAGTTTACTGTTTTACCATTTGGACTGACAAATGCCCCAGGGGTGTTTATGAGTTTGATGAATAAGGTGTTCCGTGAGTACATGGACAAGTTTGTCCAAGTGTTCATTGACGATATTTTGATTCACTCTCGTATGAATGAGGAGCATGACAAACACTTTCCCTTGGTACTATAGTGTCTGCGAGAGCACAAATTGTATGGGAAATTGTCCAAATGCTCTTTTTTATGAATCGAAGATTCACTACTTAGGGCATGTCATCTCCGGCGAAGGTATTGTCGTGGATCCAACCAAGGTCGAGGCTATTATGGAATGGCCTGTGTCGATGAATGTCATGGAAGTGCGTAGCTTTATGGGTTTAGCAGGATACTATCGATGGTTTTTCAAGAGATTTTCTAAGATAGCAAATCCGAACACGGAATTGCAGAGGAAAAACAAGAAGTTTGTTTGGACTGAGAAATGCGCAGAAGCATTTCAGAGACTTAAGGAGTTGTTGACAATAGCGTTGATACTAAAGGTCCCTAACATGGACATGGACTTCTTGGTATGCACAGACGCATCCAAGGAAGGCTTAGGCAGAGTATTGATGCAAGATGAACGAGTGATTTCTTACATTTTGAGGAAACTGAGAAGGCATGAGGAGAACTACGCGACGCACGATTTGGAGTTATTAGCCATCGTATATGCCTTGAAGGTTTGGAGACACTACTTTGTTGGACAAAAATTTGAACTAAGGACTGATCATTATGGACTACAACACATTTTATCGAGGGTTTTATCAGACAAAACACAATGATGGTACCACGATATGAGGGATTTTCATTTGATAGCGATGGCTTATTGAGGTTTAAAAGTCGGATTTATGTACCACCAAATGACGAGTGCAGGATGTTGATCCTAAGTGAGGCTCATAGCGAAGTTTATATGGCTCACCCTGGAGTCACAAAGATGAGGGAAAACCTTAAACCCTTATTCTTTTGGAGGGGAATGAAGGGCGACATAGTCAACTATGTGGCCATATGTCTGGAGTGTCAGCAGGTAAAGGCTGAACATAGACACCCAACAAGATTACTACAACCACATTCCATTCCGGAATCGAAATGGGAGGTTATTTCGATGGATTTTATTATTGGATTGCCACTGACAGTAAGGAGACATGACTTGATTTTCGTAGTTGTAGACAGTCTGATGAAGAGTGCTCACTTTATTCCTGTGCATACAACGTATCAGGCACCTGACATAGCTAGAATTTTCATCAGTGAGATTGTGAGGCTGCATGGCGTGCCTAAGAGGATCATATCCGATTGAGGATCGGTGTTTACTGGATGATTTTGGACAAGTTTCCAAGAGGCCTTGGGAACCCAACTTAACTTTAGTACTGCATATCACCCAGAGACTAATGGGCAGACCGAACGAACGAACCAAACCTTGGAAGACATGTTTCACATGTATGTAATGGACCAACAAAAGCATTGGGAAGAATTCTTGCCTCTAGTAGAGTTCACTTACAACAACAGTTAACAGAGCACCATTAATATGGTGCCTTTCGAGTTTCTTTACGGGAAACCATGTTGAACGCCCTTGAGTTGGGATCAGCTTGAGGATAGGGTCCTGGTGGGACCATAAGCGATCCAAGAAATGGAAGAGAAAATGAAAACAATAAGACCAAGGATTAAAGAAGTGCAGGATCGACAGAAGAGTTATGTCGGTGCGCACCGAGTCGACCGTAGTTATGAGGTCGGCGATCGAGTCTTCTTGTGGGTTAATCCGCATAAGAGTTTGATCAAGTTTGGGAAGGGAGATAAACTCTCTCCTAGGTTGGTGTGACCCTTCGAGATTATGGAGAAAAAGGGGCCCGTGGCCTATCAACTAGCCTTGCTTGATTCTTTGAGGCGTATGCACGATGTTTTCCATGTATCAGTTTTGAGACATTATATTAGTGATCCTACACATGTTATTGACATGAGTTCCTTGCAAGTATCAGACGAGGGAATGCTCATGGATGAGTCGGTCCACATCTTAGATCACCGCATTCGACAATTATGACGTCGAATAGTAGATCAGGTCAAGGTCCAGTGGTACAATTATAGTCCGCACTCGGTGACCTAGGACGACGCATATGATATGCGCCAACAGTTTCCATTTTTGTTTGATAGCTAGACATAAGACACTGTGATACACTTTATTTTCGGCATTTTTACTGTGAAACTTTGGGACGAAGTTTAGACCAAGAGAGGGTGTATGTAACATCCCGCTATAGCACACTGAGAAAACTTATTCTTTGAGGACACTTGCTCGCAAGTGATCCAAATTATTATGATATTAAAGCATTTGACTTTGATTATGATGCGTCATGGGTAGATGACATGTTGTTTTACTGCATTGACATAGAAAGGTGTTATTGACTCGTTTTTACTGAGTGTGCAAGGTTTTGGACCTTGAGGATGCAGAGGCATCGATGGAACCCCTTGGACTCTGGATCGAGTTAGGGAGTGTGTTATTGGGGTTTGATTGACTTATTGTGATATTAATACATTTTGATTTGATGTTGTGATGTGGACATGTTCTGACATGATTTGTTGATGATGCAGGCTGACGATAGCTTGTCGACCAGACTCACATATGGAGTAAAGGGGTCACACACAACTATTAGAGAGGTTGAGGGAGAGGTTTGGACAACAGCCCTGCCATAGCCTACTAGCACTCCCTCCATGGATCGAACTGTAGGTTAATGATTACCTAGTTCGAGAGGACCCATGATGTCGTCAGGGCAGACTGCGACAGTTGCTCACGATGATTCTAAAGGGTGCGCAATAAGGTGGGGGCCTTATTATTTAGAAGCCCTTAGTCTCCCACNCCTAAAGGCCACATGACGTTGATGATGATAAAGGAATGAACCTAGATGGCCCTAAGACAAATATCTCATTAAGAAATTTAAAAAAAACTTCCCTAATTAAAAGGTCTCCCAGTTCAAAATCTAAGTCCTAAGTCTAAAACTTCGCTAGGGGTAAAATTTTGTCTGCCCTTAAGGAAATATCTCTATAAAAATAAAGTAATAAAAAGTTAAAATGAAAACCCACTTGAGTAATAATTTTGTTCTGCATAAATTTTAGGTAACATGAAGAGATTAAGTATTAAATAAAATGTGTGGATGTAAAACTTAAAGAGGCAATTAATTACTTTAACTTAAGCTAGTAAAAAAAAATTATATACTAAATTAATAATAAAAGGGAAGGGAGGTTAACATGCACAATTGTCATTTTTGGCTCTAATAAAAAGGGGAAAGAAGGAAATATAAAAATTAGGAAACTAGGGAATGAGGAAACATAAAAAGGGAAAGAGGGGACTCATGGTAAAAAGCGGGAAACAAACTTAGTAAAGAATCTGCATTTAAGAACCTTCTAATTTTGAACTGATTTAGCAATTTCATTTTAGGGAAAGCCTTAAAACATGTAAGGGAATCTAGGGACACCTAGGAGGGAATTTAGGAGCAACTCTAGGTGGGTGGGGGAATTAAGACAATTCATTAATTAAAGAAAATAATAAATGGAGAAATGTGGGGGATGGATTACACTTGTACGAAGGAGAATTTTTAGGGAATTTTTATTAAAACTTTAATTAAATGAGATTTAGGGAAAGAAAGGAAGTGGGAAAAATCTATAAAATAGAGGAAGGATAAGGATGAAGGTGATCGGATGTTAGCGTAACGTTACGCTACCGGAATAGTGACTTGACTGATTTACTTGTGGGAGTTTGGTTTTCCCAGCTCGGAGAGGAGTGGTAGCTCGGCCTTGCAAGGTGAGTTGGGAGCTAGACATACCATATGGATAGTGTGTGGCCTCTTTGCGGCTCGGGGGGATAAGGGGGAAGAAGAGTACCCCTAGTGTTGGCTGGGAGGTACCGGTGAGGTCTCGACGGTCAGTGAGTGGGAGTGGCACGGAGCGCGCAGACATCATTCAAAGCGGGCGATAATGAAATGGTATGCTCTTTTATTTGGTAGAGTAGAATGCAGTAGGGCTTAGGCTTGGATATGAATATTGATTGTAAAGGAATTCAGCATGCTTGTACCTAGTGTTATCTCGTTTTTCTTCATTTTTATATCTCGTTGAACCTTTCTGTGTATTTCTTTCCTGACTGTGTTATATTGTTGCTTATGGGTTCTGCATTTTAAAAGATGGAAGGATGTTCTAGCCCGACATCTACCTCGTTGGTTGTTTCTGATAGTCTACATTCCTGTCATTCATTCAATCCTTTTACTTTCCATCATTCAACCGATTCAATACTGTAGACATGTTTTTACTTAGTGTTAAATCCTGGTACTTCCATTTTATCTCATCGAACTGTCAGTGTGTGGCATTCCTGAATGCGGTGTATTGTCGGATTTTCAGCTCTACATTATTTTTATTGTAACTCGTTTTCTTGATTGGCATGCTACTTCATCATCCATATGCGTTGATGGGGCCGAATTTGTTGATGGGAAGAGGAACAGTAGTGAGGAATAAATTTCATGGAGTTCCTCGAGTTTATTTCTCTTAAGGAGTAAAAGTCTGAATAAGTTGTAATATTTACTTCAAATTATGTACTGGATATTTCGTCTCTGATTCAATTTGAATCGATCCTTGCATGGAAGTAGTCTTCTTTGGTTGGAACCGTCCATGTCCGAAATTTCACCCTGCAACCTTCGGCCCTACTTGACCCAATAACCAAGAGGTTTGTTGCGTGCGTTCGGGCATCCTGGTAATTTTCTGTTGAGTAGGGACTACACTAATGCCCATGGGAAGAGGGATAACCCACTCGCTCTGTTCAAACTTTTTTTTTCTCAGTCTGGTCCATCCTGTGTAACAAAGTCTCTAGTTTCGAAGCTACCTCCATTGCTTAACCGAGATTCTCCCAAAATTGGTTGACACGCCACTTGCTCCTGACTTAACTGAAATAACTACTTTCAGCCATTGCTACGCAAGGGATTTTGGTGAGAGTTTGTTCTTAGTTAAACAATTCACCAATTAATCTCTAGATGGGTAATGCACTGGATGTGTCAGCGGTGACAATTTGGTGGTAAACACAAGTTAATTGTTGTTACCATTTTCAGCCAACACAAATCCATGCCTCAAAGGATAATGTCTGATTCTGGATAATATTTTTGCCTTGCTTTGGTGCAATTATAGTGGTGAGAAGCACGAATAATATTAATAATAACAATAAAACTATTTACCTTTTCCATCGATAGTGATGGAATTATAACCTTGTCATCGGTCAAGTGTAATTTCAACTTCTTGGCATTTTGAGATTTTTTTTTTAACTATTATACCCTCCTAACTTCACCTGAAATTTAAGAGCAGTTTATAATGGTAACCTTGATATGATTGAATGCACGGGGTTACAGGTTTGTGAGTCCCTAACACCAAAGTTGACATAACTGCCTCTAAAATAGAGAGAGTTGGTGCCTTCTGACAGATTTAAAGCCTCACCTTAAATTCTAGCGACTAGGTTGACAGATCGATACCCCTACTTAAATAAAGATACAACAAGGCAGTAAATCTCCTTAAAGTTTATGACCGAAATTTAGGTGACTTTCGGCTGTAGCAGTAACTAATTTAATTGAAGGATTGACAATTGTTATGGCAGTAACCCTAAGGTGACCATTTCGATTTACTAGAATTTAATGCATGGCAGTAAAATCTAGTAGAAACATTAACCTTTGGACAGAATCTATGTCTTTTGGACTCCTTGCTAGCCTATTCACTAACGACAATAAGTCAAATGTCAGTAAAATCTAACAATTCTGCATTAAACGCCTAAGTTTACCCTTTCGCTATGACTTTACCCTTACCTGGATGCGAATAGTAGTAAATGCTTATATTGCGTATTTATTAAACCATGGTTATTTGCTCATGATAAATGCCAATATGTATTGTAATCAACACTTTTTTTTCCTTGCGTTCAGCCTTATGTTAATGCCTCGTTGCATTTTAGTATAACTAATGATAGCATTTTAGTTATAGATTGATACTATTATATTGAGATTTATGACTGATTGGATGGAGGTTAGGATTCAATTGATGAGGCCCTACAGGATGAATTAATGATTTAATTGAACGAAGAATAAGAATTAGCTTGCAACTTCAGACTTGCTAAATAGATAAGTGATTCATGTTAGTTGAATTATTAATGAACAACTAAGGTATTGTTTCATGCACCAGAAGTAAATTAGCTTTCTTCTATTTTATTAATGTCCCATTTCTTCTTTTCATTTAAATAATAATATATTTTAATTTAACCTTTATCATTCCATTATTGTTATGTGGTGAACCAATATTGTACCTAAAATATCTTAATGTAGACCCTTGTTGTTCAGAGTGGGTGAAGTGAACGATTATTTTAGAAACTTGGTTTAGACATCCTCTTATGTTTAGGAAATGGTTAAAGTTTTTAATGATTATTACATTGGAGAATTGAAGTGCTTTATTAATAATAACAAATCATTATTATTGTTACTGTGGGATGAGGAAATTTGGTGCAAATATTGTTAAGAGGTACATAATCTGGTCCTTGGGATATTGTTACATATATATACAAATTGTTGGATATTGCTTTTAAATAGAACCCTTATGACAATTATGATATGGTAAGACACATTGATTGAGATAGTACTCTAATGACACTATAATTTAAAATTGCGCATATGTTTTGTTTTAAGGCTTATTTAGATTGTACCTTATTGATAAATCACCTTTATCCATGCTAAGTTGGGCTTGTGATAGATGACTAAAACAGACAATAACTATCTACTAGCTTGACTTGACGATTGGGCAGGTTATTGGCAAAGTCGTTTCTGGCTTGCGCTTCCCATTGAGGGTGTTGTGGTTCCTTTTAAATATTGTGTACTTGGTCTGAAAACCTTTTTATGCTTGGTCTGCTTGTGTCGGGTGGGATGTAGACACCTCCATGTTCCTTAGAAGAGTCGCCATCCCTGAGAGCTTGAATGGTTAAAATTGATGGGAACCTAGGCTTGAGCATTGCTTATGTTCCTTGGAGGTCCTGACCATTGCAGGGTAGGACGGGCAGGTAGTCATTCTTATTATTTTGTCGGTTGATTGTTGTTCTTTGCTGGCAGATGTTGATGTGCATCTTAGATCCTTATGTTGATATCGCAGTTGTATGCGTCATGATTCGTCGTCATGTGGCGGCGCAGAGTATAATGTCTTGTTACCCTTGTACACACACAAAAAAAAAAAAAAAATGCACTTGTTATAAGAGGTTGTCGTCGTAACGAGGAGGATCGTTACATTTCCCTCAAGATTTTCCAGTAAACTAAAGAGCATGAAACACTAATATAATCATATACACTCCATGGTAGTTCTTCAATGGAGATTTATGGGCAGCTCTACACAAAGGAGGAGTAACGTGGATAATATTCCTCACACAAAAACATTCTCTTAGTTTCTAAGATGTCATTGGCCCTTCAAAAAATAATCAAAGTGAGAGTACAGTCTTAAAATTAGCTCTACTCCTAGGTAAGGAAACTAGACCCACTCATCTTCAAGTTATGGGAGACTCTGATGCAAGTCACCCTCGTCGGCAACCGCTCTCACCAGGACCTTCTTTCTCACAGGCCCGAAGATTCAAAGGCTCTTCCAACTCCCTCTCGAGAGTTCTCACTACCCACATCAATCCTTTCGACAATCTCCCCTTCGCTTCTCGGGAAATCGGAATTCGCGATATCGCGAATCTCGTGAACTCGTTTCTCATGCAATTCAAAACCCTGAACCCCGATGAGTCAAAGGTCAATGGTTCCACTTCCGTCGGGGATTTCCCTACCGGGAAATCGCTATCCGCGATGTCAACAACTTGAACTGACAATCCCTGATGCCCGATGTGCCGATCTCTGACGGACGTGTGGACTTGGGCCTTCCGCCTTCGAACTTCGACACAGCTCCACCTGTACTCCACTAAAACCTCGTGGTCCCACTCAGCCACGTCACTTCTTCTCTCTTGCGATCGGGAATCGTGGGATCGTGATTTCACCGGTCGAAATTTCTTGCGATGAGAATTGTCGAACATCGAACCCCGACCTTCCAGGATCTGGTGCCACCTGTCCTTGTCGCAACCAACGACTCCGATTTAATCGGGAAATCGTTGATCGCGATTTCGACGAGTATGAAACTCTTTCCCTCGCAAACCCTGATATGTCGATATGCGATGGCTCCTGGGTTAACTTCCCCACAACTTCTCCACGATCTGACGGTCAGCGGGACTTCACGATTCTCCACAGCGATCCCTGGCCATCAATTCTCCTCCTTTAGGATTTCTCCTGCTCCAAATCTTTGTCACTGTTTGAGCCCCTCCTGGGTCCTTCTCCTACAATATCAAGAAGGAACTATCCCTCCTGAGCTTGTAGACTCTGATTCCCTCAGAGACCTTTCACACACTCCTCGCACCCGACCCCAACAGCGCTCAAAGTGTTGAGTTTTCTAGACTCTGTGCACTTCCTGCTACAGCAGTCCTTAGCTCTCTCGGCTCAGACTTCACGACTGAGACTAATTCTAGCCTGCACACACCTTGCTGCAGTTCTACCAACCCAAATCAACTTCTGGGTGAACGAGAATGAGAGCTTAACTGTTGAGCCTCATCAACGCACTCTATGCAGATGAATTTGACTGTACTCTATGTAGGAATCTCCCGGCTCAGACAAATAAACAATTGAAACTCATTCTCCTTTCTCTCACAGATTCCAATTCAATTATGAGATCACATACACGTCATATCAAAGCAAATGCATGACAGAAAGGAAACGTCCATGAGCATAATATCAACACAGAGAAACAACAAAAACCATGGAAATGAATCAAAAGCTCTCTTCTATTAATTCAATCTGTATATGGGTGTTCTTCACAAGTTCTCTGCTTTCTCTTCTCTCCTTGCTCCTATTCTCAATGATTATGAATGAATACAATAATACAAAGGAGGGTGCCTATATTCCATTTTCCCTCTCGAATTCTACAACTATCAAATCTACAATTGATTCCTATCTAACAACATTAAATCTAATAAATGCCTTCCTATCTAAAATACAATACAAGTGCGCTTCTTTATGAATGGCTTCATGAAAGAGCGGCGCTACAACTTCCAAAGCATTTCAAAAATATATGTGCTGGCGTTGTCCAACTGTCTTTCCTGCTCCATGCGCTGGCTCGCTTGATGAGTGAGCGATGCTCTTGCATCATACTCCTCGGCTTGAAATATTTCATGGGCTTATGTCCATGAGATCCTATACAGTTTTTCCATGCTTCTGTATCACTGCATCTGTCTCCCAGCTGGCATCCTCCACTGGGTGATTCTTCCATTTCACTAGGTATTCAAAGTAATTCTTTCTTCTGGTCTTTTTTCCCACTCGCTTATCCAGTATGCACTCCATCTGCGGTTTTTGTGCAACTGGTAATTGCTTCTACCACTGGACCACTGGTTCCTCAGTTTCAGTGTTTGCTCCTCCAGCCCTGTAGGGGTATAAATCCGAAATATTGAAAATCGGAGATATCCCGATGCCCTCTGGCAACTCAATCTCATAGGTATTTTCCCCAAATTTCTTCAGGACTCTACACGGCCCAATCTTCTTCATCTTGAGCTTGGTATATGTTCCCCTTGGGAACCTTTCCTTCCTTAAGTGTGCCAGAACCATGTCCCCAAATTCAAACTGAAGTTGTCTCTTCCGCTAATCGGCCCTGCGCTTATACTCCTAATTTGCGCCCATCAGTTGTTGCTTCACCTTCATGTGAAGTTCCTCCATCACTTCAGCGAATTCTTCAGCCCTCGCGCTGCTAGTTTCAGCCTGTCTTGACTCCCTGAGCTCAGAAACTCCCCTCGGATATGTCCCATACAAAATTTGGAATGGGCTTCTTCCTGTACTCCTGTTCACAGAGTCATTGTAAGCAAATTCTTCCTATGGCAATATCTGGTCCCAATTGCTATGGTGCTCTGTCGCCAAGATTCTCAATAGATCCCCCAGACTTCTATTCACCACCTCTGTTTGGCCATCCGTTTGTGGATGATAAGCCGAACTAAATGCTAAATTAGTTCCCAGCTTCTTCCATAACGTCCTCCAAAAGTGACCTATGAATTTTGTATCCCGATCTGAGACTATGCTTCTTGGCAGTCCATGCAGTCTGACAATTTCTTTGAAAAACAGGTTTGCGATGTGGGTCACATCGCTGGTCTTCTGACACGGTATAAAATGTACCATTTTCGAAAACCTGTCCACCACCACAAAGATGGAATCAACTCCTCTTTGCGTCCTCGGCAAACCCAAAACAAAATCCATGCTAATGGCTTCCCATGGCCTTTCGGGTATAGGCAATGGCTGATAGAACCCTGTGTTCTGCTTTCGGCCCTTTGAGTGTTGACATACCCTGCATCTGTCAACAAATCGTTTGACATTAGCATGCATCCCCGGCCAATAATATGATTCGCTCAGCTTGGCGAATGTCTTATCATGTCCAAAATGACCTGCTAAGCCTCCACTATGTTTTTCCTTTACCAAATTCTCCCTCATGGAGCAATTCGGAATGCACAACTGATTGCCTTTAAACAACAATCCATCCTGGATTAGGTAGTATATCCAAGTACTCCGATCTCTGAGAACTGGATTCTCAACTGCCTCGTATGCTTCTCTGAAATATGGATCACCTGCATACATGTCTTTCAGATTCTCAAAACCCAACGTCTTGACTCTGAATTCCTGTAACAGCAAACATTTCCTGCTCAAAGCATCAACCACTTTGTTAGCAGTTCCTGAAATGTGCTTTATCACAAATGTGAAAGTTTGCATGTACTCTACCCATTTTGCATGCTTTTGGTTCAACTTCTCCTGTTGAATTACAAACTACAATGCATGATTATCGCTATACAAAACGAACTCCTTGGGTATCAAGTAATGCATCCACTTCTTTAATGCCTGTATGATGGCATAAAAATCTTTATCATATGTGGAGTATTTCAGTTTTGCATCATCCAGCTTCTCACTGTAATATGCAACAGGTCTGTCATCCTGACTCAAGACGCCTCCAACAACATACCCACTGGCATCACATTTCACCTGAAATGTCTTCTGAAAGTCAGGCAACACCAGAATTGGTTGCTCTGTTATCCTCCGCTTCAACAGATTGAAGCTCCTCTCAGCCTCTACTATCCAATGAAAAGTCTTATGTCACCTCTTCACTGTGTCCATCATTGTTGCGCTAATCCCACTAAAATTTCGAATGAACTTTCGGTAGAAACTAGCCAAACCATGAAAACTCCTTACCTCAAAAACATTCCTCGGCGATGGCCAATTCCTGATCACTTCCACCTTCTCAGGATCCATCTTCTATTCATTTGTCGAAATCACAAAACCCAAATAAATGAGTTTTGTCTGCAAAAACGAGCACTTCTTCATATTGATCAACAAATTCTCCTGCTGTAGTCTTCTCATCACAATGGCTAAATGCTTCAAGTGTCCAGCCTTGGTCTTACTGAAAATCAATATGTCGTCCAGATATACGACAACGAACCTCCCGATGAATTCCCTCAGGACTTCATTCATCGGTCTCATGAATCTGCTCGGCACGTTTGTCAAGCCAAACGGCATGACCAACCACTCGTACAAACCTTCGTTTGTTTTGAATGTCGTCTTCCATTCATCTCCTTCTCTCATCCANCCCCACTTAGGCAATCCATCAAGTCATCCATCCTCGACAGTGGAAATCGATACCTGATGGTGATCTTATTTATCGCTCTGGAGTCTGTACACATCCTCCAGTGTCCATCCTTCTTCGGACTTAGTATTGTCGGAACAACACATGGACTCAGACTCTCTCTGACCAGTCCTTTATCCAGCAGATCCTGTACCTGCCTCTTGACCTCCTCATTCTCTTGAGGTGTCAACCTGTACGCTGCCTTATTCGGCAAACTTGATCCAGGTATGAGGTCTATGTGGTGACTCACACTCCGCACCGGTGGCAACGAACGAGGTAGTTCATCCACAATGATATCAGCGAACTCTCCCAACAGTTCCTGAATCTCATCTAGTAAGTCATCCACTCTTGTGCTAGTCAGGACAATTCTCGGTTTCCTCACAACAAAGAATTGTGGATCTTCGTCCTTCTCCATTTCTGTGAGAAGTTCCTTCCCACTCATGAGAAGTATTGTGTTGTTTACTTCCGGCTTCACTTCTTTATCTTTTATCGGAAGCAATGTGTGTGTTTTCCCATCCTTCTCCAAGGTGTATGTGTTCATTCTCCCATCATGAACAACATTTTTATCATACTGCATGGTCTCCCCAATAATACATGACATACATCCATGGGAATGACATCACACGGGATCTTATCCTTATATTCACCCATTTTAAAGTCAACCAAGCATTGTTTTGTAACACTTACCTGGTGTCCTTTCTGCATCCATGACACTTTGTATGGACTTGGGTGATTGGTTGTCTCCAGCGCTAGCTTTTCCACCATCTCGGTTGAAACGAGATTATCGGTGCTTCCGCTATCCACTATGACCTTGCATTTCCAGCCCTTGGTCTTGCAAGTCATTCTGAACAGTCTGGTTCTCTGAGCTGTGTCCTCCACCTCTTTCTCAGGTGTCAAGAGAACTTTGTGTACCGTCAGTGAATTCCCACTTCCGGTGTCTTCATCCTCAACATCACGCCTCTGCGCCTCAGTGATGTGAGCTTCTCCTCTGTCCATCTGCCTGTCTGTACAATCCACGGCCTTATGTTCATCTTTTCCACATGTAAAACATGTGATGATTCCTCCTCTGCCTCTTCCCCTACTTCTGGTATGAGGAATTATGTTGGCATCAACATACTCTCCCCGCTGATCATTCTGTTGCCTTCTCGGCTCAACATATTGCTGCCTCTGTTGTGAGGTTCCACCTCTCTCAACCTTACCCTGAGGTCTCTTCCATTCCTCCTTGGGCTTCTGTGTTCTTTCTTGGGCAGCTGCCTTGCCTCTGGGATGACTCCTGCCTCGCCCTCGCTGTCCCTGCTTGCGGTTCAGCTTCTCCTCGGCTTTCAGATCCAATTGGTAAGCATCTTCCACCGTCCTGATGGTTAGCATGCTTAGCTCATCGTGAATGTCATACTTTAAACCATTCAGGTATCTCGCCACCTTCTCATCGTCACTCTCCTGATGACCAGCTCTGATATTGAGTCTGTAGAACTCCTCGGTGTACTCTTTCACCGTCATCAACTTCTACCTCAGGTTCTGTATCTGCCTGAACAGAGTGATCTGATAGTCTCTGGGGATGAACTTCGCCTTCATCTTAGCGATCATCATGTCCCAGCTCTTAATTTTTTGTTTTCCTTTGCAGTGCCTATCGGCCTGCAACTCATCCCACCATAAGGCTACATGTCCTTTCAACTTTGTAACGGCATGCCTTACCTTCTTGTCCTCTTCGATGTCCTCATAATCAAAGTAGGTGTCGAGTGCTCGGATCCAATCTAGCAACTCCTCTGCATTTAGATTCCCCTCATAGACGGGAATGTCCATTTTTGTCTTTGAGCTCATTCTGGAAATGGCTCTGATCAACTTCTCTGTTGAGGCGTCCTCTGTTGTTACCTCTCCTTCATCATGTCTAGCTTCCTCTTCCACTTCGAAATCATTGAACTCTCATGCACCAGCTCCGCGTCTCTGCACAGTCTCCATCTCCTCAAGCCTTGCTCGGAGATCTCTCATCTGGCGCTCCATTTCTGGGTTTCCTGCCGGCCTACCCCTTCTTTGGGCATCCCTGTCTTCTCGATCAGGTTACTGCATTTCTCTTCTGGGCGGCATTGTGTCTCCTCCTGTTCCTCTTTTTCTACAGAAAACAAAAGATGTCCCGCTCTGATACCACTTGATGCAAGTCACCCTCGTCGGCAACCGCTCTCACCAGGACCTTTTTTCTCACAGGCCCGAAGAGTCAAAGGCTCTTCCAACTCCCTCTCGAGAGTTCTCACTACCCACAGCACTCCTTTCGACAATCTCCCCTTCGCTTCTCGGGAAATCGGAATTCATGATATCGTGAATCTCGTGAACTCGTTTCTCATGCAATTCAAAACCCCGAACCGTGATGAGTCAAAGGTCAATGGTTCCGCTTCCGTCGGGGATTTCCCTATCGGGAAATCGCTATCCGTGATGTCAACAATTTGAACTGACAATCCCCGATGCCCGATGTGCCGATCTCCGATGCACGTGTGGATTTGGGCCTTCCACCTTCGAACTCTGGCACAGCTCCACCTGTACTCCACTAAAACCTCGTGGTCCCACTCAGTCACGTCACTGCTTCTCTCATGCGATCGGGAATCGCGGGATCGCAATTTCACCGGTCGAAATTTCTTGCGACGAGAATTTCCGAACGCCGAACCTCAACCTTCCGGGATCTGGTGCCACCTGTCCTTGTCGCAACCAACGGCTCCGATTTAATCGGGAAATCACCGATTGCGATTTCGATGAGTATGAAACTCTTACCGTCGCAAACCCCGATATGCCGATATGCGATGGCTCCTGGGTTAACTTCCCCACAACTTCTCCACGATCTGACGGTCAGCGGGACTTCGCGATTCTTCACAGCGATCCCTGGCCGTCAATTCTCCTCCTTGAGGATTTCTCCTGCTCCAAAGCTCCGTCACTGTTCGAGCCCCTCCTGGGTCCTTCTCCTACGGTATCAAGAAGGAACTATCCCTCCTGAGCTTGTAGACTCTGATTCCCTCAGAGACCTTTCGCACACTCCTCACACCCGACCTCAACAACTCTCAAAGTGTTGAGTTTTCCAGACTCTGTGCACTTCCTGCTACAACAGTCCTTAGCTCTCTCGGCTCAGACTTCATGACTGAGACTAATTCTAGCCTGCACACACCTTCCTAGAGTTCTACCAACCCAAATCAGCTTCTGGGTGAACGAGAGTGAGAGCTTAACTATTGAGCCTCATCAACGCACTCTATGTAGATGAATTCGACTGTACTCTATGCAAGAATCTCCTGGCTCAGACAGAGAAACAATTGAAACTCATTCTCCTTTCTCTCACAGATTCCAATTCAATTATGAGATCACATACACAGCATATCAAACATAATGCATGACAGAAAGCAAACGTCCATGAGCATAATATCAACACAGAGAAACAACACAAACCATGGAATTGAATCAAAAGATCTCTTCTATTAATTCAATCTGTACATGGGTGTTCTTCACAAGTTCTTTGCTTGCTCTTCTCTCCTTGGTCATGTTCTCAATGATTTTGAATGAATACAATAATACAAAGGAGGGTGCCTATATTCCGTTTTCCCTCTCGAATTCTACAACTATCAAATCTACAGTTAATTCCTATATAACAACATTAAATCTAATAAATGCCTTCCTATCTAAAATACAATACAAGTGCGCTTCTTTATGAATGGCTTCATGAAAGAGCGACGCTACAACTTCCAAAGCATTTCAAAAATATATGTGCTGGCGTTGTCCAGTTGTCTTTCCTGCTCCACGCGCTGGCTCGCTTGATGAGTGAGCGATGCTCCTGCATCAGACTCCCAAATTGTGATCAATTGGATGAAAAGTGGACCAACTCATCTTCAAGTCATGGGAGACTCCCAAATTGTGATCAATTAGATGAATGTAAAAGTTGAATTCAAAAACTTTTTATTCAAACACCTTTTTTGAGACATAAGAGTAAAAATTTGCAATCCACATTTACTCACATCACATTTACCTACATGAATGCATTTGGGATATCATTCGATGCTAATAGGGACACACTTCCACTTATGTTCACAAATCCTAGCTCTAAAATCTTACATGTTTTCTAAAATGAACCTTTAACTTTTTCACAACTATAATTTAAGAGCATGTGTTATATCTTCAACTGATCGATATTAGGATTTTCAAGTCATTGTTTCATAAGTTGATCCATTATATTAATAATTTAGACTATACATATGAGATTAGTTTTATTAGTATGACCTACTACTCCTATCTACTACCTTACTCATGCTTTCTTTCCTTTGCTACTGCCTCTACTACTTGTCTTATTACTGACGCTCCTTAAATCTCTACCTTATGCATGTACTTGGATCTACTCCAACTATTTAAGCCACTGAAACTGCTTCACCCATCATCCTTGCTTATAATTTAAGAGCTTGGTTGACATGCTTGAAGACTAGTGATTAGCTCATGAAAAGTAATGGGTGACAAGAACTTATAATAGAAACCAAATTTGAACTTTATGTACTCTTAAATTAAATTACTTAAATTTTTTTCAAGGAAAAAATAAATGAATTTTGAATCATATAATTTATAAACTATAATATTGATAAATTTTGAAGGAAAAAATAAATGAACTTTAAACAATATAATTTATAAACTATAATAGTGGTATTTTTTGGGTTCCAAATTTTGTAAGTGTTGGAAAATATTAAAAACATAAGAAAATTTAATGATTTGTATTTGTATTATTTTAAAATAAAATTAACATTTGTTTTTCTTTTAATTATTAATTATAATGATGAATTTTTAATGATTTGTATTTGTATTATTTAAAAAAAAAATTAACATTTATTTTTTCTTTAAAGTATTAAAGATATATAAATAATTTAATCATTGAATTCAATTTAAGATTTTTTTGGAAATTAGTTTTAATCAATTAAACTAAAAATCTCATATAAGTTTTTCGATCAACAAATTAAATTCTTGTGTAAATATGTTATAAGTCAACTAAATAACTATAACTATTGAAATTAAAAATCTCAAATACAAATATTAATTATAAAAAATAAAGGAAATAATAAAATTATATATATATATATATATATAATCAAAATTTAAGAAAACAATGTGGTGTGATAAAAAGTTAGAGGAAAAAAGAAAATTAAGGTATTATAAAGATGTAATCAACCCTAATCTAGAAAATCAAACTTATCTATCTTTTTTGCAAAGTGTAAAGAAAAAAATAAGCATTGCTAAGATAAGAACAAATTCTCACTAGCTTCATAGTGAAACTGGGCATTAGTCAATTCCTAAAATGCCATGGGATGAAAGAGTGTGTCACCTTTGTGACATTAAGAAGTTGAATATGAAAAGCAATTTCTCTTAGATTGTCCAGCCTATACCCATATTAGATCTCATTTTCAAAATATTGATCACACTACCAACCTTCCTAACCTTTTAACTCAACAAAAATATGGTGATCTTGGAAAGCTTCTCTTAATGCTTTTCGAGCACAGAAACATAATTATAAAGAATCACAAGTAATGACTTACCCTCTTAAGCTCTGATAGACCAATTAGATCTCATTGGATGTTAATCATCATCATCCTCATCAATTTAAATGAATCACAAAATATATATATATATAGTAACAATTAGTTTAATTTAATATAAAAATAAATAAATATACTTTAAAAATGAATATTTTAATATATATCAAAATATTTTATCATATTAATATATTATAAAATATTTTAATATGTCAACTAACTTTCTTCTATTTTTAGGTTTTCAATTTTATTGATAGCATGATCTTAGTTACATTAATATTTGGTATACTAGGATATTTCAAGTATTTATTATACTAATAAGTAACAATTAGTTTAGTTTGGTATATAATTTTTTTTAATATATTTTAAAAATAAATATTTTATCATATTAATATTAATATATATATATATATATGAATTGGTATTTTTCATGAATGATGACATGTCAACTAACTTTTCTCTTATTGTTAGGTTTTCATTATTATATTCACATATTTTATTTCACGTGTGAGGCATGATAATATTTTTTGTCTATATAAAATAAGTAATTCTTATTATAAAATGTTAATGTTTATTTCTTGTAATTAATATTTTTTATACTAACATAATATTAGTATATATACTTCTTTATATTTGAGCACCTAAATCTATAATTTAGGAGATTTCACAAACAAGGGATTTTATACACAAGGGTTCTCGTATAAAAATATAATATCCCACTTGATCATAATCTTAAAATTAGATTATTATTATTATATTATAAAATCATTTCAAAACATATAAATTTTAATTATTATATAAATTAATTTTATATCGTTATTTAAAATAAATAGCTATAAAAAAATACTTTCAATACATTCTACATCATTTTAAATTGTAAATAATTTTTTTTTTTTTTAATTTTAAATATTTTTTTATTTTTTTACTGTTGTTTATATTATCTATAACAATAACATTTCAAATATATATATTTTACTTAAATATTTATAATAATATGATTTAAGAGTTTGGTTGACATGCTTGAATATTAGTAATAACTTTAGGGCCATGAAAACTAATGGGTGATAGAGAAACCAATTTTGAACTTTATGTAAAATAAAATTACATTAATTTTTTCTAAGGAAAAAATAAATGAATTTTGAATTATATAATTTATAAAATATAATATTGATAAATTTTGAAAAAAATAAATAAATGAATCTTTAAATATATTATTTATAAATTATAATATTGATATTTTTTCGGGAGTCTGAATTTTGTAAATGTTGAAAAATATTAAAAATATATGAAAATTTAATGATTTATATTTGTATTATTTAAAAAAATTATAAGATTTGTTTTTTTTTTATAATATTAAAAATATATAAATAAATTAATTAAAAATTATAATGATGAATTCAATTTAAGATT
>SNQJ01S0037045.1:27595-38609 GCA_010110895.2 Picea sitchensis | reverse complement strand
ACCTTAAAAATAGATTATTTATACACCCCGAGTGGGCCTAATGGTTAAGAACATGTGTTTCATTTTAAGAGGTTACAAGTTCAAATCTAGAGGGGGGTAGGGTATGTATACCTCTGTAGACTTTGCTAGTCAAATCGTTGGGCAGAGGGGGGTCCTTTGTCCCACAAACAAGGGAGTCTCATACACCAATTTGGTGTGGCTTGGTCATGACCTTAAAAATACATTATTATTATTAGTATCTCACTTTTTTTTTTTTTAAGTAAAAGTGCGACCTTCCTATTAAAGCTTCATTCAAAAAGAGGATACATGGCATATAGGAGCCAGGTGTCCTGCCTGTGAAGGAAACCAGGACACCTGGCTATCACACTGTAACAAGTCCAAAAAATTATGGAAAACATAGAGCCACCCTGCCCGTAGGAAACTAGGGGGTATATTCTTAACTAACAGCAGTTTGATAATGGAGTTTCTAAGGCTATCCAGACTAACAACTAGAGGACTACTGTCCTGAGAGAGTACATCAACAAACATAAAGAAAAACATGCAAACTCTAAGACCTTTTATCCGGGGCTCGCCTTGTCGTCCTGCGCTTCTGCTGCACGAGATGGAATGGCGAATGGCTGTGCACAGGTAGGACATAGTCGCTTGGGCGAGTCGTTGGAGTAAGTTGCATACAGCATGTCCAGGCGCTGGCTTGCGCAGACCGCTCGGAAGATTTGGTCTTCGACTAGGCTTCTGAGTTCAAAGATAAGCTGCAACTGCTCCGGGAGCAAAAGAGGTGGCGAGGGCGGCCTCGTTTGCTTTTCATCACTTCCCATACATTCTGCATCCTGGGCTGCACCGACGTCCATCCACTGATGCAGGGTTCTGGGCCTGGGTCCGAGGAGGCTTTAGCACAGGAGTCGGAAGAGATTCTGCCGGGGGGAGTAATTCCAGAGCGGAAGACACGGGCGTGGGGGTCCCAATCATCCGGGAAGGTGACCATTTTCCTGTTCAAAAAATCCAGTGGGAGCTGAATGCTAGAATCCTCTTCCACGATTGTGCCAGGAGGTGAATCTACTGCCCGAATTGCCTGTCGTCGACGCCGTCTGGCTAGAGTCACTGCACTCTGAAATTCTCTGTGCCTTTTCCATCTAGAGGCGGATGCATACCAGCCAGCCCCTCTGCGTGGTCGCCCCCTCAAACGCGGCATAGCTGGAACGGAGGTAAGAGCCAAGTCACCGGGAAATGGGTGGCAGCCTCGCTGCGCAGAAGACTGTTCGAGCACAATGGAGCCCTCGAGAAGGTTGATGGGCAAATAAACCACAAGAAACGCCATTAAAGCCACGAGATTAATGCTCTGGCTGGTCGGACCGATGGCGCTCGTGCTGAGTAGCATCATGTTACGGAGATGAATGGAGCTGACGCGCACAATGAATCGCGGAGTGTGTGGGGAGGATGGGTATTAAAGGCCCCTCGCCTCCCCTCGCCACCTCCCCTTGCCACCTCTCCTCGCCATCCTGGACGCGTGTCACCCCATCCAGGGTAGGGAAATCTTTGCTGGCCAATAGCTTACAATGATGGTAGAGATCTGAGGGCTCTGTACTACTGGTGTCCCAGGTTATGTGCTCCCTTTCCCTGTAAACGCCTTCATTGGCGAGGAGATCAGCTACTGTGTTTTCCTTTCTTTTAATATGTGAGGGGATGACACTGATGTTATGCCTGAGTAAGTTTTGGAAGTCTTCTAACAGTCCTGCTAAACGCCAGCTGGGAGAGATTTTGTGTGGGTGTCCCCCATGCAGGATTTTTGTGATGAGCTGGATGACTATTTGAGAGTCCCCTTCCAGGATGATATTGTGACTRGTGAGGGAAAGAGCTTGTTGGAGACCCTGCAGGAGGCYTGTGAGTTCCGCTACATTGTTGGTGGTTTCTCCCAAATATCCCGCACTCAGAGTTAGGATTTCCCCAGTAGAGTTCCTGATGACCGCTCCATAGCCAGCTGGTCCGGGGTTGCCTTTTGAAGCTCCATCGAAGTTGATTTTTATGAATCCAGCAGGAGGGGGGGTCCAAAGGGAGGGACTGGAGAAGTGGCCCTTAGGGGGTCGAGAAATCCCCGAGTCTTTGAGGTTGAGAGTCCAGCTTTGGAAGATGTGTGCCTCCTCTCGATTACACTCTTTGTCCCGAGGTTGTCAATGCTTGCTCTGAATAGTTTCTCTGATAAGTTTGGCGACTGATTTCCAGGTTGCCTCTGCTGGGGACTGCTTGGAGTGAAAGATGTGTTTGTTCCTCTCCTACCATATCTGCCAAAGAATGAAGCCGGGTAGTAAGAGCCAGATTTGATTCAAAATGGGGTTGTTGTAAGTGATTGAATCCCAGTTTTCTATGGTGTCTTTGATGCTGCCACGATTTTGGTTGGTTCGACGCATGATTTGTGCTCCCTGATCCCAGATTACCTGGCTGTAGATGCATCCATTAAAGAGGTGCTCTTTGGTTTCCTCTTGGGATTGGCAGAGTATGCACATAGATGGTCCAGTGAATCCTCTTTTCCTGAGGTTGTCCCAAGTTAAGATTCTGTTGTGAATGATTAACCAGAGGAAGGTAGATACCTTAGGCCATAATTCCTTGCGCCAAATTTTGCTCCAGATGTTGTCCCCTTGCTGGTTGTTTTGTTTGCAGTGTATGCCATAGGCCTCTTTTACCGAGAATTTGCCAGAAGCTGAGTGTCCCCATCTGAGCATGTCGAGCCCTTCTCTCCAGGGAATTTTCCTGCGTCCAGCATCTTGCTGCCAGGCGGTTAGGTTTATATTAGGGGGAATTCGTAGCTCATGGTTGGTGGTTTTCCATTGCCGCCAGGTGTGTTCTGCGTCCACGGATTTCCAGAGGTCACGTACCTTTAGTGCGGGGAGCTGGTTGAGGGCCAAGCGGAGGGGTGCGAGTTCTTCTAAGTCCTGTAGAGGCTTAAGTTGTTTCCAAGAATCTTGCCAGAACCTTGCGCTGTCTCCATTGCGTATTTCCCAAAAGGCGTGTTTCTGTACCATGTCCCTATTTTGCCAAGCGGTATTCCAGATGTTTGACCCCTGAATTTTGATGTTGTGTCTGATTAGCTGGTCTGGTTGCATTGTAGGGGCATATTTTCTCTTCCAGATTTGAGCCCATAAGGCATCTGGAGTTTTCAGCCACCTCCACGATATCTTGGCTCTCATTATCTGATTGAGCTTTTCTGGGTCCTGTAGTCCTAGGCCTCCTTTGCCTTTTGGTGTGCATACCTTTTCCCAGCTTACTAGGGCCCATTTCTTCTTGGATTGCATTCCTTGCCATAGGAAATTCGGTTGGATATTTCTGATTGCTTTGATGATGTGTTTAGGGGAAGCAAGCGCTGTGAAGAGGTAGGTGGGAAGAGTTTGGAGGACCGACTTTAGCAGGACAAGTCTGGCTGCAAGGTTTAGAGGTCTGAAATTCCAGTTGGATAATTTGTTGGAGATGGAGATGAGGAGGCTGTCCCAGGAGATGGTTTTAGCGGGTGCTCCAGTGAGGGGAATACCAAGGTAATTGGACGAAAGGGAGCTCCTGGGGATGCCCAGGATTATGGAAATATGCAATTGGACTGTCGTGGGGGTATTGAAAAAGAAGAGCTTGGACTTTTCAAGATTCAGAGTCATGCCCGAGGCTTCAGTGAAATTTGAGAGGATGGAATTGAGTTTGAGGGCTTCCCGAGCGGTAGGGGAGTTCATTAGAAGAGTGTCTTCAACGAATTGGCTGTGTGAAGGGGCAGGTCTCATGTTGTGCAGGGGTAGGCCTTGGAGGGTGCCTTCCAGGACTGCTGATTTAATGTAGCGGCCTAGGCCTTCTGCCATTAGAACAAAGAGGAAAGGTGAAAGTGGATCGCCTTGCCTGATGCCTTGGGAGGCTGAGAAGGGGCGTGAGGGGACTCCATTGACAAGGATTGAGAAGAACGCCAAGGAGGTGAGGTTCAAAATCTAATGGACCCAAGCATGATCAAACCCAAAGGATTTTAGAATAGCACGGAGGTACTGCCAGTTGGCCCTATCAAAAGCCTTGGAGAGATCGAGTTTGATCAACATACCTGGTGTTTTTGTTGTCTTGAGAGAGCTGACTACCTCATTGGCCAATATGACGCTGTCCATAATCTGCCTGCCTTCTACGTAGCCAGATTGTTCCTTAGAGATGATGAGAGGCAGAATTGGCTTGAGTCGATTTGCAATGACCTTGGTGATGATCTTGTAGATGACATTGCATAGAGCGATGGGTCTAAACTGTTTGGGGTTCATGACTCTTTCCTCCTTTGGTATGAGGGCGAGAAAGGTGGCATTGAAAGCTTGGAGCACTTGTCCCGACGATCTGGATTCTTCCACTACCTCCCATACGTCATGGCCTATAATGTCCCAGCAGTGGTGGAAGAAATCTGTAGTGAAGCCATCGGGGCCTGGGGCTTTGCCTGGGGGCATGTCTTTTACATCTTTGTCCACTTCCTCCTTGGAGATTGGTCGATTGAGGGCTGCATTTTGTTCTGGCGTGATTAGCTTTGGAATGTGGCTGGTGACTCGAGAGATTGCTGCCGTCCTATCCTCGTTATTTTCCTTGAGGAGGCTTTGGTAGTATCCATGGAGTTCTTCTTCGATGCGCTCATGGTCCCTGATTAGTTGACCTTGATCATCCTCCAAATGTGTTATTATGTTGATGTGTCTTCGATGTATCATGGTTCTGTGGAAGAATTTGGTGTTCTTTTCCCCTTCTTTGAGCCACTGAACTCTAGATTTCTGTCTCTAGAGTATCTCCTCTTGCCTCCTACGTTGCTCAAGTTGCACTTGTAATTGCTCTTCTTCCTGCATGAGTTCGGTGGTGCGTGTTCCTGAGATGAAAATCTGTTGTATTTCGGCTAGCCTGAGTTCTGCGTCTCTGATGGCTTGTTGAATATTGCCGAAGGTTCTTTTGTTCCAGTGTTTGAGCTTTTGTTTGAAGTTTTTAAGTCTCTGTTGAAACCGGTACATCTTGGTGCCCTCGTTTATATATGATTGATTCCACCAGATTTGTGCTAGTTGATGGAAGTCTGGATGTGTTAGCCAGAATTTTTCAAATCTAAAGGGTTTGAATTTTGGTGTCGCTTCTATGGAAATATAGAGGGCTATCGGCCAGTGGTCCGAGCCTGTTCTGGGAAGAATCAGGCTTTCTATGCAAAGATATCTTTCAATCAAATGTTCTGTTACAAAAAAGTGATCGAGTCTACAGGCTATGTGTTGGCTGCCAGATCTGCGAATAGACCAGGTGAACGTGCCATTGTTGTTCTCTATGTCTACTAGTTTTAGTTGCTCAGGGAGGGATTTGAACTTACCACTGTCTTGCTCGAGTTGCTTGTTACCTCCAGATTTTTCCTCCAGTGTCATTATCATATTGAAGTCGCCGCCTAGGATCCAGTTGGGCGTATTCACCAGAGCTTTGACTCGGACGAGTTTTTCCAAAAATTTCTACTTTTCCTGTTGTCCTTGTGGACCATAGACGTTGGTAATGGTCCCCTCCTGACTTGATCCTGTTATTGCAAAATGTGCTGACAGGGTGCCTACCGTGGAGAAGGGTCCACTGAGAGTCATGTGGTTGGGGTCCCATAAAATTGCTAGGCCACCCGCTGCTCCCACAGAATCCGTATAAAAAAATTGGCAGCCTTTCCAAATTCTTTGAATTATGTTCTTAGCTTCCAAGCTGACGCATTTAGTCTCCTGTAACATTAGAATATCTGGGGTTTCCTCTTTGATACAGTCTCTGAGGATCCGTTTCTTGGATCTTCCGTTGAGCCCTCTGATGTTCCAGGAGATGACCTTCATCATTAAGAGGAGGGGTGTGGGTGGAGGTATCCCTCCGAGAGCTTATGTATCTGCCCTGAGTTGATCATTAGGTTCCCGGCTTCTTTGATCAACTGATGAACTGGATTCCTGCCTCGTCTTTTGCCTTCTCTTAGGGTTTTTTTGGAGCTTGAGCTGGACTCTGTGGCTATGCCTAGGCGTGCTGTGCAACCCACCGTTGAATCGAGGAAAATCTTGTGAACCTTGCATAGTTGTTCTTCCGGGAGACCCTGCAGATCCCTCTGGTCTAGGGCTTCCTCCAGTTTCTCCAGATCTATGCCGGCTAGGTCCTGGGCATTCATATGCATATGAATATCGCCATCTGCATCCCCTGCATCCTCTATGTTGGTTTCTTTGGGTGGATCTGGAGGTGGGGTGATAGTACTCGGGGATTTTCCTGCCTGTACTCCGGCATGGGGATCCTGGAGTTCCTCTTCTTCCGGGAGTTGGCTTAGAATATCATAGGAGTTCTTGGTTTGGATCTTGGGTTTGGGATCGACTATCTGTCTTCGAATGGGATTCTTCTTCCGTGTTTGAATCACGGTGAAGCCATCTTTCTGCAGAGTTAGGGTGGGTTTGGCCGTTGGCTGGTTCAAAGGGCAGTCCCGAAACAGATGGCCGTGTTCATGGCATTTTCTGCATTTGAATGGGATGTGCTCGTAGTCAAGGGTTTGGGCCCAGTCCTCGTCCTGGTATTCCAGTATTACAATTCCTGGTATGGCTTTGGCTATGTTCATGTAAACGCAGATACGAGCATATGAAGTGTATTTTCTCTGCTTTGTAGCTTCAGAGGTTTTCACATACTGACCAATGGTGTTACCTATTCCCATTAGGATCTCCTCCAGCCAGAACTCTTGCGGGAGGGAGTAGAGGCAGATCCAGACTGGTGCCATTGTGAAGTCCTCCTTGTCTGGGCTAAAGAGCTTTGTCCAGTACCTCAGAAAAAGCCATGTTGAGTTGAAGAAGGGCCATTTTCAAAGATGCGGTCCTTGTCCTCTAGATTATAGAGTATGATGGTGAAGAAACCTTTTGAGCTGAGATGGACGCCGTAGTCACCTTTGGGATTCCACCAGTTTTTTATCCATTTTTGCAGATCCCTTTCCGATGGCCAGAGTCCCAGAAATTTGCCAATGAGGGCATGTTCTTGCATAAACTGTGTGTTCTCACCTACCCTGGCAGAGCTTATGTGATATCGGGGTTCCTTTTCCATTTGTGGGATGCATTTCCCAGGTTCCGAGCTGCGAGGTGGTTTGGGATTGGAAGTGCTAGCTTCCGTCTCCATTTCCTATTACATGCCTTGTTCTTTGGCGAGCAACTGCTCTCAGATTTGCGGCGGCGGCTCAAACGTTGGTCGTATTGCCCTGGTTCCAGATTTGTCATTGGCTGCCACATTACTGTATGAGGGGGGTTTCCCCCCCTCCACTGCGGATCAGCGCCAAGGTGGTTGACGGTGAGGCGGTGGAAATTCGTGGCCTGAGAAGATGCTGTAGCGATCGGTCTGCAAGTCGCATGGGCTGCACGCTAGGGTTTTTTCAGTTATTAGTATCTCACTTGACCATGATCTTAAAATTAGATTATTATTATTATATTATAAAACCATTTCAAAAGATATAAATTTCAAATATTATATAAATTAATTTTATACATTTATTTATTTAAATAACTATAAAAAATTACTTTCAACACATCGTTTTAAATTTTAAATAAACCCATGGTGCAATAGATGGCCTCCTAGTGGTGGTCCTATACTTGAGGCCATTCTGATCTATTCAATGTCTCAATCTTGGATATTGAAAGGCATCCTAGATAAAATTTTCCAACTCCATGATAGATTCATATGTGAAGAGAATAAAGAGAATAAATGAATGACTTTGGTCTCCCAGAAAAACATGGCCATCACTAAAATTCAAGGAGGCTCGGGTCTCAAAATTATTTTTATTTTTTCCAAATCCTTGGTAACTAAGAAAATTTAGAGACTCATTCAAGGAAAGGGTTTCTAGGCACATATAATGAAGTAAATATATCTTGACCATCTCTCTTTTGAAAACTGGATCTATTCCCTAAATAAAAAAGCTCAGGCCTCTTTCATCATCTAGAAATACACCATTGCATCTTTCCCCCAAATTGGAAATTGGTAATTTGGAGGATTGGAAAAGAAGAGAAGGTTTAGTCTTGTATAAAATAAGTAATTCTTATTATAAAATGTTAATGTCTCTTTCTTATGTTAACATTTATTATACTAACATAATATTAGTAGGCTCAATGGTTAAGAACATGTGTCTCCTTCTAGGAGGTCACAAGTTCATATTGAGAGAGGGGTATGTATACCTATTTAGACTTTAGTATCCAAATCAATGATTGAGGGGGTCCAAAAAACAAGGGGTCTCATACATGAATTTAATGTCTCATTTGGTCGTGATCTTAAAATTAAATTATTATTATTATATTATATTATAAAATAATTTTAAAATATATAGATTTCAAATATTATATAAATTAATTGTATACATTTATTTATTTAAATAACTATAAAAAATAACTTTCAATACATCATTTTTTTTTTGTAAGTTGGAATTTGTATTAGAACTTGCTAAGCAGTAAGAGTTACAGTTGTCATGCTATCTCAAGAGGTTGTGACAACTTTTCCCTGGTGGGAAACCAAAGTTTCCACGCGGCCATTAAAGTTCACAGTAACCATGCAAAACTTGAAAAATTCTAATAAAACTGAAATGTACAAAACTTGATCTAGTATGCCACACAAGGAAATTATACTTCCTGCTAGATTGTCCATACCAAAAACACAAGACTGAAATGAGCTAAAACTGTAAATCCCTAGAGCTGAAATATCGCGCAGGGAAAAGAACTTGTGAGATATTCTATCTGGATGTATAAAAACATAGGAAACCTGAGCAAGAAGAAGTTATCCTGAGTAGGGGTCGAGCCTCTGCTCATGCCTTCATTATTGCGCGATATTCCTTCTTAGTGCACATGTGTCTGAAATAACTTGCCTGAGATCGTGTATAAGAGTCGCCAAGTGTTCCTCGGGATGATTATGTTCTTCTTCATTGTGATTCATATCATTGATGGTGCCTTTGACGTCCTCAATTTCTCTCTTTATGACGTCCAAAGATTATTTGATAGCTTCCTTTCCAGTGCAATGGGTGAAAACAGAAGAGGGCGGAGGGGGTGGAGGTAAATCAAAGGATGAGGTGGAGGAGTAGGAAGAGGGGAGGGGAGAGGATGAAGAAGCGAAAGGAACTGAAAGAATGGGGTAAGCGGAGGGTGGTGGAAGGAGAGTGGAGGGTTATGGAGGGTGAGGAGGAGGCTGGTTGGGGGGCGACGAGATGAGATTTGGTGTGAAGCCCAGGGATTTCCCCTGACTGTCGAACCATTCAACTAGACAGGCGTAAGGAGATGATAGAGGAGGAATATCTGGAGTAGAGGCCCATTTGGGAGAGTGGTTTGGGGATATGACACGAGAATCAGAAAGGGGACGCTTCGGGGTGGAGGAATGTGCAGAGTCTGGAGGAAAGCTCAGAAGAGCCTTCCTGCCTCAGCCTCACAAACCTCTTCCTCTTGCAGCGTACCAGGTTGCCCCCCATTTCGGTTTACCTTGAATTTGAAACATGAGGAACAACACCAGAAACCTAAGAAGGAGTGTGTGAGAGTTGTTATTCAAAGGATAGGAATCAAACCAGAGCCAAAAGAAATATCAGACTGGAGGAAGAGAACTGGGTGTCGACGGATGAGAGTGTCAAGAAAAATTGAGCCAGATGCAGAAAGAGAAATAATTTGCAGGAAGATGCCAAGAATCGGGAGGTTGAGGGCTCAAATTAGCCATGGCATTCCTCCGCGCTAGCCTAAAAATGCTTAACCCAGCAAGATGATGGGACTAGGCCTTCAACTAGACCATAGCCATTATTTCTCCCATGAACTTGAGCGCCATACCATTAAATGAGTTCAAGTTCAAATGAATGCAGAGGTGCCAAGGCCGAGGTCTTAAAGGAATGACTTAATGGTGGAGGTGAGTGTGAGATGCAATGGCTCGAGGTGGCGAGATATGGGGCCATGTGTCTTCCCGTCTGAATATCTACCCGCCGTGTCCGATGTCACCCCATATGAGGTAACTTTCAATACATCATTTTAAATTTTAAATAATAAATAATAATAAAAAATTAATTTTAAATAAAAAATAATCAATATTTTTTGTTTTAGTATTATTGTTTATCTTATCTATTTATAATAGATAAAAAAGAACATTTCAACTTCATATAATTTATTTAAATATTTATAAGAATATGATTTTTGAATTGAAAGTTATCATTCTTTGTTTTTCACTACCACTAGAATGGTTAGAATAAGCTCCTTCAAAATCATTCATAATAAGATAAAAAACATTACTTTTGATCAACTTTCCACTTCTTGATGTTTCCACCTAAAAGAAAACATGTTACTAATGGAATATTGAGAATGTCTCATAACCAAAATTGAAAAAAGATTAAATTCATGGTGCAATAGATGGCCACCTAGTGGTGGTCTTTTCCTTGAGGCCTTTCTCGTTTATTTGATGTTTCAAGCTTGAATATAGAAAGAGATCCTAGATAAAATTCACCAACTCCGTGACAGATTCATATGGGAAGAGAATAAAGAGAAGAAATGAATGAATTTGGTCTCCTCGGAAAACATGGCCATCACTAAAATTCAAGGCTCGGGCCTCAAAATTATTTTTATTTTTTCCAAATCCTTGGTAACCAAGAATGTTTGGATACCCATTAAAGGAAATGGTTTCTAGGCACACATAATGAAGGAAACATATCTCGAACATATCTCATTTTAAAAGCTGATCTATTCCCGAAATAAAAAAGCTCAGTCCTCTTCCATAGTCTCGGAAGACACCATTGCAGCTTGCCCCCTAATTGGAAATTGGTAATCTGGAGGATTGGAAATAGAGAGAAGGTTCATTATGGTCGTGAACCCTAGGTACTAGGTATAGAAGAACATTGGCTACCCATACACCTCTAGGTGGGAAGTAGATACCAACATTGGCTACCCATAGTCCTCATCCTTAATTTTAGATCAAAAGTTTTTTTTATTATAAATATCAAATTACTATAGGGAAATCATTGAATTCCATGCAAAAATAACGTCTTACCTAGAGAGACTTGGGTATGTAATGTTCCCAA
>SNQJ01S0037045.1:0-27585 GCA_010110895.2 Picea sitchensis | reverse complement strand
TGAAGATATAACGAATGCTCTTAAATTATAGTTGTGAAAAAGTTAAAGGTTCATTTTAGAAAACATGTAAGATTTTAGAGCTAGGATTTCTAAAGAGGATTCTACAACAATGATTCGTGAACATAAGTGGATGTGTGTCCCTATTAGCACCGAATGATATCCCAAATGCATTCATGTAGGTAAATGTGATGTGAGTAAATGTGGATTGCAAATTTTTACTCTTATGTCTGAAAAAAGTAGTTTGAATAAAAAAAATTTGAATTCAAATTTTACATTCATCTAATTGATCACAATTTGGGAGTCTCCCATGACTTGAAGATGAGTTGGTCCACTTTTCATCCAATTGATCACAATTTGGGAGTCTCCCATAACTTGAAGATGAGTGGGTCTAGTTTCCTTACCTAGGAGTAGAGCTAATTTTAAGACTGTACTCTCACTTTGATTATTTTTTGAAGGGCCAATGACATCTTAGAAACTAAGAGAATGGTTTTGTGTGAGGAATATTATCCACGTTACTCCTCCTTTGTGTAGAGCTGCCCATAAATCTCCATGGAAGAACTACCATGGAGTGTATATGATTATATTAGTGTTTCATGCTCTTTAGTTTATTGGAAAATCTTGAGGGAAATGTAACGATCCTCCTCGTTACGACGACAACCTCTTATAACAAGTGCATTTTTTTTTTTTTTGTGTGTGTGTGTGTGTACAAGGGTAACAAGACATTATACTCTGCGCCGCCACATGACGACAAATCATGATGCATACAACTGCGATATCAACATAAGGATCTAAGATGCACATCAACATCTGCCAACAAAGAACAACAATAAACTGACAAAATAATAAGACTGACTACCTGCCCGTCCTACTCTACAATGGTTAGGACCTCCAAGGCACATAAGCAATGCTCAAGCCTAGGTTCCCATCAATTTTAACCATTTAAGCTCTCAGGGATGGTGACTCTTCTGAGGAACATGTATGTGTCTACATCCCGCCTGACACAAGCAGACCAAGCATAAAAAGGTTTTCAGACCAAGTACACAATATTTAAAAGGAACCACAACACTCTCAATGGGAAGCGCAAGCCAAAAACAACTTCGCCAATAACCCGCTCAATCGTCAAGTCAAGCTAGTAGATAGTTACCCTCTGTTTTAGTCATCTATCACAAGCCCAACTTAGCATGGCTAAAGGTGATTTATCAATAAGGTACAATCTAAATAAGCCTTAAAACAAAACATATGCGCAATTTTAAATTATAGTGTCATCAGAGTACTATCTCAATCAATGTGTCTTACCATATCATAATTGTCATAAGGGTTCTATTTAAAAGCAATATCCAATAATTTGTATATATATGTAACAATATCCCAAGGACCAGATTATGTACCTCTTAACAATATTTACACCAAATTTCCTCATCCCACAGTAACAATAATAATGCTTTGTTATTATTAATAAATCACTTCAATGCTCTAATGTAATAATCATTAAAAACATTAACCATTTCCTAAACATAAGAGGATGTCTAAACCAAGTTTCTAAAATAATCGTTCACTTCACCCACTCTGAACAACAAGGGTCTACACTAAGATAGTTTAGGTACAATATTGGTTCACCACATAAAAATAATGGAATGATAAAGGTTAAATTAAAATATATTATTATTTAAATGAAAAGAAGAAATGGGACATTAATAAAATAGAAGAAAGCTAATTTACTTCTAGTGCAAGAAACAATACCTTAGTTGTTCATTAATAATTCAACTAACATGAATCACTTATCTATTTAGCAAGTCTGAATTTGCAAGATAATTCTTATTCTTCGTTCAATTAAATCATTAATTCATCCTGTAGGGCCCCATCGATTGAATACTAACCTCCATCCAATCAGTCATAAATCTCAATATAATAGTATCAATCTATAACTAAAATGCTATCATTAGTTATACTAAAATGCAACGAGGCATTAACATAAGGCTGAACGCAAGGAAAAAACAGTGTTGATCACACTACATACTGGCATTTATCATTAGCAAATAACCATGGTTTAATAAATACGCAATATAAGCATTTACTACTATTCGCATCCAGGTAAGGATAAAGACACAGGGAAAGGGTAAACTCAAGCGTTTAATGCGGAATTGTTATATTTTACTGACATTTGACTTATTGTCGTTAGTGAATAGGCTGGAAAGGAGTCCAAAAGACACAGGGATAGATTTTGTCCAAAGGTTAATGTTTCTACTAGATTTTACTGCCATGCATTAAATTCTACTAAATCGAAATGGTCACCTTAGGGTTACTGCCATAACAACTGTCAATCCTTCAATTAAATTAGTTACTACTACAGCCGAAAGTCACCTAAATTTCTGTCATAAACTTTAAGGAGATTTACTGCCTTGTTGTATCTTTATTTAAGTAGGGGTATCGATCTGTCAACCTGGTCGCTGGAATTTAAGGCGAGGCTTAAAATCTGTCAGAAGGCACCAACTCTCTCTATTTTAGAGGTAGTTATGTCAACGTTGGTGTTAGGGACTCACAAAACTGTAACCGAGTGCATTCAATCATATCAAGGTTACCATTATAAACTGCTCTTAAATTTCAAGTGAAGTTAGGAGGGTATAACAGTTAAAAAAAAAATCTCAAAATGCCAAGAAGTTGAAATTACGTTTGACCGATGACAAGGTTATAATTCCATCACTATCGATGGCCAAGGTAAATAATTTTATTATTATTATTAATATTATTCGTGCTTATCACCACTATAACCGCGCCGAAGCAAGGCAAAAATATTATCCAGAGTCAGACATTATCCTTTGAGGCATGGATTTGTGCTAGCTGAAAGTGGTAACAACAATTAAATTGTGTTTACCACCAAATTGGCACCGCTGACACATCCAATGCATTACCCATCCAGAGATTAATTGGTGAATAGTTTAACTAAGAACAAACTCTCACCAAAATCCCTTGCATAGCAATGGCTGAAAGTAGTTATTTCAGTTAAGTTAGGAGCAAGAGGCGTGTCAACCAATTTTGGGAGAATCTTGGTTAAGAAATGTAGGTAGCTTCGAAAATAGAGACTTTGTTACACAGGATGGACCAGACTGAGAAAAAAAAAGTTTGAACAGAGCGAGTGGGTTATCCCTCTTCCCATGGGCATTAGTGTAGTCCCTACTCAACAGAAAATTACCAGGATGCCGGAATGCACGCAACAACCCTCTTGGTTATTGGGTCAAGTAGGGCCGAAGGTTACAGGGTGAAATTTCATACATGGACAGTTCCAACCCAAGAAGACTACTTCCATGCAAGGCTCGATTCAAATTGAATCAGAGATTAAATAAACGGTACATAAGTTCAAGTAAATATTACAACTTATTCAGACTTTTACTCCTTAAGAGAAATGAACTTGAGGAACTCCATGAAATTTATTCCTCACTACTGTGCCTCTTCCCATCAACAAATTCGCCCCCATCAACGCATATGGATGATGAAGTAGCGTTCCAATCAAGCAAAAGAGTTACAATAAAAATAATGCAGAGCTGAAAATTTGGCAATACACCGCATTCAGGAATGCCACACACTGACAGTCCCATGAGATAAAATGGAAGTACCAGGATTTAACACTAAGTAAAAACATGTCTACAGTATTGAATCAGTTGAATGATGGAAAGTAATAGGATTGAATGAATGACGGGAATGTAGACTATCAGAAACAACCAACGAGGTAGATAGCGGGGCAGAACATCCTTCCATCTTTTAAAATGAAGAACCCATAAGCAGCAATATAACATAGTCAAGAAAGAAATACGCAGAAAGGTTCAACGAGATATAAAAATGAATAAAAACGAGATAACACTAGGTACAAGCATGTCGGATTCCTTTACAATCAATATTCAGATCCAAGCCTAAGGCCTACTACATTCTACTCTACCAAATAAAAGAGCATACCATTTCCTTATTGCCCGCTTTGAATGATGTCTGCGTGCTCCGTGCCACTCCCACTTGCCAACCGTCAAGATCTCACTGGTACCTCCCAACCAACACTAGGGGTACTCTTCTTTCCCCTTAGCCCCCCGAGCCGCAAAGGGGCCACACACTATCCAGATGGTATGTCTAGCTCCCAGCTCACCTTGCAAGGCCGAGCTACCACTCCTCTCCGAGCTGGGAAAACCAAACTCCCACAAGTAAATCAGTCAAGTCACTATTCCGGTAGCGTAACATTACGCTAACAACCGATCCCCTTCATCCTTCTCCTTCCTCTATTTTATAGATTTTTCCCACTTCCTTTCTTTCCCTAAATCTCATTTAATTAAAGTTTTAATAAAAATTCCCTAAAAATTCTCCTTCGTACAAGTCTCATCCATCCCCCACATTTCTCCATTTATTATTTTCTTTAATTAATGAATTGTCTTAATTCCCCCACCCACCTAGAGTTACTCCTAAATTCCCTCCTAGGTGTCCCTAGATTCCTTTACATGTTTTAAGGCTTTCCCTAAAATGAAATTGCTAAATCAGTTCAAAATTAGAAGGTTCTTAAATGCAGATTCTTTACTAAGTTTGTTTCCCGCTTTTTACCATGAGTCCCCTCTTTCCCTTTTTATGTTTCCTCATTCCCTAGTTTCCTAATTTTTATATTTCCTTCTTTCTCCTTTTTATTTGAGCCAAAAATGACAATTGTGCATGTTAACCTCCCTTCCCTTTTATTATTAATTTAGTATATAATTTTTTTTTACTAGCTTAAGTTAAAGTAATTAATTGCCTCTTTAAGTTTTACATCCACACATTTTATTTAATTCTTAATCTCTTCATGTTACCTAAAATTTATGCAGACCAAAATTATTACTCAAGTGGGTTTTCATTTTAACTTTTTGTTACTTTATTTTTATAGAGATATTTCCTTAAGGGTAGACAAAATTTTACCCCTACCGAAGTTTTAGACTTAGGACTTAGATTTTGAACTGGGAGACCTTTTAATTAGGGAAGTTGTTTTAAAATTTCTTAATGAGATATTTGTCTTAGGGCCATCTAGGTTCATTCCTTTATCATCATCAACGCGACGTGGCCTTTAGGACGCACTACGTTCTCCAATGGTGCCACTTGCCTCTTTTGTTTCTTTTGCGTGACATGCCCTTCATCATGCACCACGTGCTCCAAAGGTGCCACTCGCCTCTTGAATGATTGGTAGACATCAATAACCCTTGGAGTCAACACTCTGCCAGGTGAACTTGTGGGAGACTAAGGGATTCTAAGGAATAAGGCCCCCACCTTATTTCACAGCCCTTAGAATCATCGTGAGCAACTGTCGCAGTCTGCCCTCACGACATCATGGATCCTCTCGAACTAGGTAATCATTAACCTACAGTTCAAGCCATGGAGGGAGTGCTAGTAGGCTATGGTAGGGCTGTTGTCCAAACCTCTCCCTCAACCTCTCTAATAGTTGTGTGTGACCCCTTTACTCCATATGTGAGTCTGGTCGGCAAGCTATCGTCAGCCTGCATCATCAAAAAATCATGTCAGAACATGTCCACATCACAACATCAAATCAAAATGTATTAATATCACAATAAGTCAATCAAACCCCAATAACACACTCCCTGACTCGATCCAGAGTCCAAGGGGTTCCATCGATGCCTCTACATCCTCAAGGTCCAAAACCCTGCACACTCAGTAAAAATGAGTCAATAGCACCTGTCTATGTCAATGCAGTAAAACAACATGTCATCTACCCATGACGCATCATAATCAAAGTCAAATGTTTTAATATCATAATAATTTGGATCACTTGCGAGCAAGTGTCCTCAAAGAATAATTTTGCTTAGTGTGCTAGAGCGGAATGTTACATACACCCCCCCTCTTGGTCTAAACTTCGTCCCAAAGTTTCACAATAAAAACGCCGAAAATAAAGTGTATCACAGTGTCATATGTCTAGCTATCAAACAAAAATGGAAACTGCTGGCGCATATCATATGCGTCCTCCCAGGTCACCGAGTGTGGACTATAATTGTACCACTGGACCTTGACCTGATCTACTGTTCGACGTCATAACTGTCAAATGCGGTGATCTAAGATGTGGACCGACTCAGCCGTGAGCATTCCCTCGTTTGATACTTGAAAGGAACTCATGTCAATAACATGTGTAGGATCACTAATATAATGTCTCAAAACGGATACATGGAAAACATCGTGCATATGCCTCAAAGAATCAGGCAAGGCTAGTTGATAGGCCACGGGCCCCTTTTTCTCCATAATATCGAAGGGTCCCACCAACCTAGGAGAGAGTTTATCTCCCTTCCCAAACTTGATCGAACTCTTATGCGGATTAACCCACAAGAAGACGCGATCGCCGACCTCATAACTACGGTCGACTTGGTGCGCATCGACATAACTCTTCTATCAATACTGCACTTCTTTAATCCTTGGTCTTATTGTTTTCATTTTCTCTTCCATTTCTTGGATCACTTATGGTCCCACCAAGACCCTATCCTCAAGCTAATCCCAACTCAAGGGCGTTCAACATGGTCGCCCGTAAAGAAACTCGAAAGGCGCCATCTTAATGGTGCTCTGTTAACTCTTGTTGTAAGTGAACTCTACTAGAGGCAAGAATTCTTCCCAATGATTTTGTTGGTCCATTACGTACATGTGAAACATGTCTTCCAAGGTTTGGTTCATTTGCTCGGTCTTCCCATCAGTCTCTGGGTGATATGCAGTACTAAATTTAAGTTGGGTTCCCAAGGCCTCTTGGAAACTTGTCCAAAATCATCCAGTAAACACCGATCCTCGATCGGATATGATCCTCTTAGGCACGCCATGCAGCCTCACAATATCACCGATGAAAATTCTAGCTATGTCAGGTGCCTGATACATTGTATGCACAGGAATAAAGTGAGCACTCTTCGTGAGAGTGTCTACAACTACGAAAATCAAGTCATGTCTCCTTGCTGTCAGTGGCAATCCAACAATAAAATACATCGAAATAACCTCCAATTTCGATTCCGGAATGGCATGTGGTTGTAGTAATCCTATTGGGTGTCTATGTTCAGCCTTTACCTGCTGACACTCCAGACATTTGGCCACATAGTTGACTATGTCGGCCTTCATTCCCCTCCAAAAGAATAAGGGTTTAAGGTCTGCCCTCATCATTGTGACTCTCGGGTGAGCCATATAAACTTCTCTATGAGCCTCACTCAAGATCAACATCCTACACTCGTCATTTGGTGGTACATAAATCCAAATTTTAAACCTCAATAAGCCATCGCTATCAAATGAAAATCCCTCATATTGTGGTACCATCATTGTGTTTTGTCTGATAAAACCCTCAACCTCTTTGTACCAGTTGTCGTCACGCTATAAAGTTAGAATCTTTTCACGTGCATTCATCTAAAGAGGCAACACTAAAAATATGCGTGGCCTCCGACTCAAAGCATCTGCCCCTTGGTTCATTGTTCCCTTTATGTAAATAATCTCAAAGTCATACTCGCTAAGCAATTCTGACCAATGTCGTTGTCGCACCTTCAGGTCTCTTTCCTTAAAAATGTGTTGTAGTCCATAATGATCAGTCCTTAGTTCAAATTTTTGTCCAACAAAGTAGTGTCTCCAAAGATTCAAGGCATATACGATGGCTAATAACTCCAAATCGTGCGTCGCATAGTTCTCCTCATGCCTTCTCAGTTTCCTCAAAATGTAAGCAATCACTCGTTCATCTTGCATCAAGACTCTGCCTAAGCCTTCCTTGGATGCGTCTGTGCATACCAAGAAGTCTGTGTCCATGTCAAGGACCTTTAGTATCAGCGCTATTGTCAACAACTCCTTAAGCCTCCGAAATTCTTCTGCGCATTTCTCGGTCCAAACAAACTTCTTGTTTTTCTTCTGCAATTCCGTGTTCAGATTTTCTATCTTAGAAAATCTCTTGACAAACCATCGATAGTATCCTGCTAAACCCATAAATCTATGCACTTCCGTGACATTCATCGACGCAGGCCATTCCATAATAGCCTCGACCTTGGTTGGATCCACGGCAATACCTTTGTCGGAGATGACATGCCCTAAGTAGTGAATCTTCGATTCATAAAAAGAGCATTTGGACAATTTCCCATACAATTTTTTCTCTCACAGACACGATAGTACCAAGGGAAAGTGTTCGTCATGCTCCTCAGTCGTATGAGAGTAAATCAAAATATCGTCAATGAACACTTGGACAAACTTGTCCATGTACTCACGGAACACCTTGTTCATCAAACTTATAAACATCCCTGGGGAATTTGTCAGTCCAAATGGTAAAACAATAAACTTGTAATGTCCAAAAATTGTCTTAAAGGCAGTCTTAGGGACGTCATCATCCTTTATCCGCAACTAGTGATACCCTAATCGCAAATCGATCTTGGAGAACACCGTCACACCCTTCATTTGATCGAACAGGTCATCAATTCTCGGCAATGGATATTGATTCTTGATTGTAGCCTTTTTCAGTTGACAATATTCAATGGAAAGCCTCCATGATCCTTCCTTCTTTCATATGAAAATAACAGGCGCACCCCATGGTGACACACTAGGACGTATCAATCCCAGCTCCAACAACTCCTTCAGTTGCATTTTTAAATCTTGTAACTCCGGGGTCGACATCCGATAAGGAATTCCTGCTATCGGTTTAGTCCCTGGTTTTAGGTCTATGGTAAACTCCAATTCCCTCTCCGACAGCATGCCAGGTAAATCCTCTGGAAATACGTTCACAAACACTCTCACCACCGGAAGGTGCTCAAGACCTTCTACTACTCCCTTCTCATTTAACGCAAGGATAGCATAAAGCTTTCACCCCTCATGCATAATCCTCTGTAACTATAAGGAAGAGACGAACCTCAGGGAAAATCCCTAGTTCCATCCTAAAATCACATGTCTCTAACCCTCGTCATCGACCAAGCTCAACCGTTTTGTCTTACAGTTGAGTATCACCTCATGCGATTCCAGCCAATCCATACCAATCACGACATCATAAGATTCTAGGATCATGATGTACAGGTTGGCCCTTGTGAAAAACTCTCCCAGGTTAAGGATACAGTCCATAACCTTTCCTCCAACCTTCTGTTTGGCTCTCAAAGCCATCTCTATGAAGCTAAACTTGTCCTATTTGACTGCCTTTACCTTAATCCTTTTAACGCTGCACCAGAAATGAAACTCTCGATAGCACCAGGATCTATCAAAATACTAAGGGTCTGGTCAGCGACAATACCTGTCGTCTCGAGCACAATCGATTGGTGCTCTACCTGGCAGTTATTCACCACTGCATGAATCCGATGGGCCTTGCCCACATCTCCCACGGTAGTGGTTCCGGCTGATCCATACTCTCTGGTTCTCTCCATAGGAAAATCATGCTGGTAGTGTGGCTCCCCAGGCATCCAACACCCCTACTTCAGCCCAGTAGTCCTGGTACCCGAAGTAGAAGACGATGGCCCACTAGTCAGGAACCCTGGTCTGTTCTGCTGAACAGGCCTAAACTAATACTGTTGTAGGTGACGCTACTGCTAATGCGGTGGTCCCCGATAAGGTGTCCGCTGCTGACGAAGTGGTCGTTGGTTTGTAGGGAAAGTGGATCCCCTCTGGAAGCCACGATATCATGGCGTATGCCTCGCTGGTGTCTAGTGCTGTTGTGTTCTAGATGGAACCTGCCCTGCTGGTCTCGCTGGAGTCCTGGTCTGACCCCCACTGATAAGCTCCTCCTCTTCTATAAGGGCCTTCTGGACGACATTGTGCAAGGTTTGAAGTATCAAAATCCTAACCTTTGCATGCAGGCTGTCGTTAAGGATGAATACGAACCTATTGACCTTAAGTTTCTCAGTGTTAAGGTGCAAAGCATACTGAAGAAACTGCATAAAACGGGCCTCGTACTTGGGTACTGTACGACCTCCCTGTCATAAGGCATTGAACTCATTGAGCTGACGCTCAATGAATTCCTCTGAAAGGTACCTCTCTCAGAATCGTTCCTTGAACAGTTCCCATGACACGTCTTTGACGACCATGTTTAGTTGTGGTAGAAGAGTCTTCCACCATAGAAGAGCGCTCCCCTTCAGTTGAAAGACCGCCATGCGGACCTTCATGTTGGAGGTATACTCACGAAGTGCGAATCACATCACCATGTTCTCCAACCATGCCTTAGCGGCTACGTCATCCGAGGCGCCAAAGAAATCGAGAAATTTGACCTTCTCGAGTTCATGGTGAATGCTACCAGTACCGACTAGAGTGCACGATGGAACCTCAGTGAGTACCGACGCCCTGGCCTCATATCTATCCTAACGACTGATCAGTGCCTTGGACATGAGTTGAAAAGATCTCATCATCCTGACTACATCGGCAACTGCTATCTTCTCCTATCAAAGAACCTGCTCATCTCCCTGGGGGTTAGACCCCTCAGGTGTGGATGCTAATGGAGGCATCGCGCCTCCTCCCCTAGCACATCATCATCTGCCTCCACATCATCCTCTAACCATGATTACCTGCACGCACACAATCAGCTCTATTAGAAACAGTATAATAAAATCATGTCAACGAAATCCGTAGCAATCCCAAGTCACGGGTTGAACCCGCTCTGATACCATATGTAACGATCCTCCTCGTTATGAGGACAACCTCTTATAACAAGTGATTTTTTTTATTTTTATTTTTTGTGTGTGTATACAAGGGTAACAAGACATTCTACTTTGTGCCGCCACATGACGATGAATCATGACGCATACAACTGCAATATCAACATAAGGATCTAAGACTCACATCAACATCTTCCAGCAAAGAACAACAATCAACCGACAAAATAATAAGACTGACTACCCACCTGTCCTACCCTGCAATGGTTAGGACCTCCAAGACACATAAGCACCGCTCAAGCCCAGGTTCCCATCGATTTTAACCATTTAAGAACTCAGGGCTAGTGACTATTTTGAGGAACATGGAGGCGTCTACATCCCTCCCGACACAAGCTGACCAAGCATAAAAATGTTTTCAGACCAAGTACACAATATTTAAAAGGAACAAAAACACCCTCAACGGAAAGCACAAGCTAGAAATGACTTCACCAATAACCCACTCAATCGTCAAGTCAAGCTAGTAGATAGTTACCGTCTATTTTAGTCATCTATCACAAGCCCAACTTAGCATGGCTAAAGGAGATTTATCACTAAGGTACAATCTAAATAAGCCCTAAAACAAAACAGATGCACAATTTTAAATCATAGTGTCATCAAAGTACTATATCAATCAATGTGTCTTACCATATCATAATTGTTATAAGGGTTCTATTTAAAAGCAATATCCAACAATTTGTATATATATGTAACAATATCCCAAGGACCAAATTATGTACCTCTTAACAATATTTACACCAAAATTCCTCATCCCACGGTAACAATAATAATGATTTGTTATTATTAATAAAGCACTTCAATGCTCTAATGTAATAATCATTAAAAACTTTAACCATTTCCTAAACATAAGAGGATGTCTAAACCAAGTTTCTAAAATAATCATTCACTTCACCCACTCTGAACAATAAGGGTCTGCACTAAGATAGTTTAGGTACAATATTGGTTCACCACTTAACAATAATGGAATGATAAAGGTTAAATTAAAATATATTATTATTTAAATGAAAAGAAGAAATGGGACATTAATAAAATAGAAGAAAGCTAATTTACTTCTGGTGCAAGAAACAATACCTTAGTTGTTCATTAATAATTCAACTAACATGAATCGTTTATCTATTTAGCAATTCTGAAGTTGCAAGCTAGTTCTTATTCTTCATTCAATTAAATCATTAATTCATCCTGTAGGGCCCCATCGATTGAATCCTAACCTCCATCCAATTAGTCATAAATCTCAATATAATAGTATTAATCTATAACTAAAATGCTATCATTAGTTATACTAAAATGCAACGAGGCATTAACATAAGGCTGAACGCAAGGAAAAACGAGTGTTGATCACAATACATCCTGGCATTTATCATGAGCAAATAACCAGGCTTTAATAAATACACAATAGAAGCATTTACTACTATTCGCATCTAGGTAAGGGTAAAGTCATAGGGCGAGGGTAAACTCCGACGTTTAATTCGGAATCGTTAGATTTTACTGAAATTTGACTTATTTTTGTTAGTGAATAGGATGGCAAGGAGTCCAGAAGACGCAGGGATAGATTCTGTCCAAAGGTTAATGTTTCTGCCATATTTTACTGCCATGAATTAAATTCTGGTAAATCGAAATGGTCACCTTAGCGTTACTGCCATAACAACTGTCAGTCCTTCAATTAAATTAGTTACTACTACAACCGAAAGTCACCTAAATTTATGTCATAAACTTTAAGGAGATTTACTGCCTTGTTGTATCTTGCTTTAAGTAGGGGTATCGATCTGTCAACTTGGTCGCTGGAATTTAAGGCGAGGTTTTAACTTTGTTAGAAGGCACCAACGCTCTCTATTTTAGAGGTAGTTATGTCAACTTTGGTGTTAGGGACTCACAAAAATGTAACCCAGTGCATTCAATCATATCAAGGTTACCATTATAAACTGCTCTAAAATTTCAGGTGAAGTTAGGAGGGTATAACAGTTAAAAAAAAAATCTCAAAATGCCAAGAAGTTGAAATTACGCTTGACTGATGACAAGGTTATAATTCCATCTCTATCGATGGCCCAGGTAAATAGTTTTTATTATTATTATTATTATTATTCATGGTTCTCACAACTATAACCGCGCCAAAGCAAGGCAAAAAGATTATCCAGAATCATACATTATCCTTTGAGGCATGGATTTGTGTTGGCTGGAAGTGGTAACAGCAATTAAATTGCGTTTACCACCAAATTGTCACTGCTGACACATCGAGCGCATTACCCATCTAGAGATCAATTGGTGAATAGTTTAACTAAGAACAAACTCTCACAAAAATCCCTTGCGTAGCAAGGGCTGAAAGTATCTATTTCAGTTAAGTCAGGAGAAAGAAGTGTGTCAACCAATTTTGGGAGAATCCTGGTTAAGCAATGGAGGTAGCTTCGAAACTAGAGACTTTGTTACACAGGATGGACCAGACTGAGCAAAAAAATAGTTTGAACAGAGCGGGCGGGCTATCCCTCTGCCCGTGGGAATTATTGTACTCCCTACTCAACAGAAAATTACCAGGATGCCCGAATGCGTCCATCAAACCTCTTGGTTATTGGGTCAAGTAGGGTCGAAGGTTGCAGCGTGAAATTATGTACATGGATGGTTCCAACCCAAGAAGACTAATTCCATGCAAGGCTCGATTCAAATTGAATCAGAGATGAAATATCCAGTACATAAGTTCAAGTAAATATTACAACTTATTAATACTTTTACTCCTTAAGAGAAATGAACTCGAGGATCTCCATGAAATTTATTCCTCATTACTGTACCCCTTCCCATCAACAAATTCATCCCCATCAACGCATATCAATGATGAAGTAGAATACCAGTCAAGCAAACGAGTTACAATAAAAATAATGCAGAGCTGAAAATCCGGCAATACACCGCATTCAGGAATGCCACAAACTGAAAGTCCCATGAGATAAAAGGAAGTACTGGGATTTAACACCAAGTAAAAACATGTCTACAGTATTGAATCGGTTGAATGATGGAAAGTGAAAGGATTGAATGAATGATGAGAATGTAGACTATCAGAAACAACCAATGGGGTAGATGGCGGGCCAGAACGTCCTTCCATATTTTAAAATGCAAAACCCATAAGCAGCAATATAACGCAGTCAAGAAAGAAATACGCAGAAAGGTTCAACAAGATATAAAAATGAAGAAAAAGGAGATAACACTAGGTACAAGCATGTTGAATTCCTTTACAATCAATATTCAGATCCAAGCCTAAGGCCTACTACATTCTACTCTACCAAATAAAATAGCATACCATTGCCTTATCGCCCGCTTCGAATGACGTCCGCGCTCTCCGTGCCACTCTCGCTCACTGACCATCGAGACCTCACAAGTACCTCCCAACCAACGCTAGGGGTACTTTTCTTCCCCCTTACCCCCCCTATCCGCAAAGGGGCCACACACTATCCAAATGGTACGTCTAGCTCTCAGCTCACCTCGCAAGGCCGAGCTACCACTCCTCTCCGGGTTGGGAAAACCCAACTCCCACAAGTAAATCAGTCAAGTCACTATTTTGGCAACGTAACATTACGCTAACAGTCGATCCCCTTCATCCTTATCCTTCCTCTATTTTATATATTTTTCCCACTTCCTTTCTTTCCCTAAATCTCATTTAATTAAAGTTTTAATAAAAAATCGCTAAAAGTTATCCTTCGTACAAGTGTCATCCATCCCCCACGTTTCTCCATTTATTATTTTCTTTAATTAATGAATTGTCTTAATTCCCCCACCCACCTAGATTTACTCCTAAATTCCCTCCTAGGTGTCCCTAGATTCCCTTACATGTTTTAAGGCTTTCCCTAAAATGAAATTGCTAAATCAGTTCAAAATTAGAAGGTTCTTAAATGCAAATTCTAACCCCCATTACTCAAAAGGCCTGGAAACGGTTACCGATTGGAGTGGGACCACTGCTCTCCTCTGTCTCCTAATGCTTATTTGACAAGTTTTACAGTTTCTAGCGTATGTGTGATCATCCTGGAACAAAGTGGGCCAATAATAGCCAGCTCTCGATATCTTATGAGCGGTAGTGTCTCCTGCAAAATGTCCACCTATAGGACCATCATGGAGCTCCTTCAGAACTTTTTCTGCATATTCACATTCGAGGCATCTTAAAAGTACCCCATCATAATTAATCTAGAAGAGTACCAAATTAATGAGGTGATATTGTGTAGATTTTAACTTGAGAGCTCTCCTTTCCTTGGGGTTTAGATCTTCAGGGCAACTCCCATGATGCAGAAGATAAGTCATTTTCTCATACCAAGATTCTTGCCTGGGGAAATGTAGAAAACTTCACCACATCAGAATTCCATTTCATTCTCCCATCTGGAGTCTTCACTTACATGGTCCTGGGCCTCAACTGCCAATTTGCATAATCCTTGTCCTTTAAGTAGTTTATTAGGTTTTATATCGAGATAAAATTCTTGGACTACTGCCATCCAATTTCCTCTCCTTTCCCCCATATCATGTTGAGTGGAAAGGGATTGGACCGTAGGGTGAGGCACAATTCTTTTGGTATGGTTCTTGAGGATGTAGGACCTGAAGTGTTTTACTTTTTTATAAAATGCATAAATATGTTTTTCTATAGCAGGATAATTTAGTTTGGCTCCTTGGAGGTTAGTTCTCATGAAAGACACCGGAGCCTCATTGTTTTCATCATCCTTCTAAGTCAATACTGCAACTAACGATTGGTCGAAGGTGAAAGTATAGAGAGAAAAATATCTATTAAAATCGGGGCTCCTTAACACCAAATCCTGAGATATAGCAGTTTTAATATTGTTGAAATCATTCTTTCATTCATCGTCCCACTTAAATTCAACATCTCTGCAGATCATTTTTTGCAATGGTCTTACTGTCTCGGTGAAATCATGTGTGATTTTTCTTACAAAATTGATTTTCCCAAAGAAGGATTGCATTGTCTTTTTGTTGTGAGGTAATGAGAGTTGAGTTATATATTTGACTCACTTAGGGTCTATGAGAATGACTTCTTGGGATATAATATGACCTAATAGATTTCCTTCTTCCACACCAAATATATTTTTCTTAGGGTTTAAAGATATACCATATTTTCTACACCTTTTGAAAATATAGGTTAAGTGTTCGATGTGCTCCTCTTTGTTGTTTGAATACATAGTTACATCATCCATATACACTACCACACACTTATTTATCACTCCTCGAAATGATATGTCCATTTCCCTATGGAAGGTTTCCCCTGCGTTGATTAACCGAAAGGGCATGCCTTTGTAAGATAAAGTTCCCCACTTGGTTCATAAGGTAGTTTTCAAATGGTCTTCCTCTCAGAACAAAACTTGGTTGTAACCCAAGAAACTATCCAGCAGAGAGAAAATCTCAAAGCCAAACATAGTCTGCAAGGTTTTATCCATCGGTGGGACTGGGTAGTTTTCCTTTTTTGAATCTTTGTTAAGGTTCCTGAAATCTACGCATAAGAGGATTTCTCCTGACTTTTTCCTTCCAGGAACCAAATTTTCTACCCACACGGAATGCCTAACCTAGAAGATAATTTTGGCATTTAACAATTTCTTCAACTCCTGATACATGAGAGATTCTAGGGATGGGTGATATTTTCATAGCTTATGTTGGAAGGGTTTCACTTCAAGTTTTAATGGGATAGTGTGTTGAATGATGCAAGTATCATAAGTTTTCAGATCTCGGTAGGACCATGCAAAGACATATTGGTATTGTCGAAAAAATTTAAGATAACCCTTCCTTTCATCTTTAGATATGTTTTTTGTGAGGTTTATGTCTTTTTGGTTTTCCGGGGTTCTGACATTTATAGTTTCATGCGTGGGACAAGAACTACCGATCCTTGCATTTTTGGGCCCCTTAAATCGTTCTTTCAGGTCAAAAATATTTTCCAAATTAGCTATCCCCTTCAAGATTATGTGAGACTTCGATTTGTTGATCGACTAATTTACATGAAGGTCAATTTCCATCGAATTTTCCTGGAATGCTTCATCTTCAATGGCCAAATATTTAAAATTGTCCTGATTAGTTAGAATGTTTATAATATGTTCATCTCCCTCAAAAATCTTCCAATTAGAAATATTGTTGGGCACATAGGACTTATACAATAGTTCCACAATGAACTGAAAAGCTTCATAATCATGTAGAGGTGATAGCCTTGAGGAAGCAGTGGCGAGAAAATCAACAATCATGTTCTTCGCTCTGGGAATTGTTGTAATGTTAAAAGCTTCAAAATGCTCTAGTATCTTGTGCACTTCATGTTGATAATTCTTCAGGTGTGGAGAGTTGCAATGTATAGTATTCCTTATATGTCTGACAATGATTTCAGAGTCTCTGAAAACCTTTAATCCTTGGACGTTTAAGTCTATGGATTTATTTAGCCCTTGTACCAAAGATTCATACACGAAAATGTTATTTGTGCATTCGAATTCTAGACTACAAAAGAAGAAATGTAGTTTACCTTTAGGATCAATGAGAATACACCCTACCCTTGACCCTTCTTGCGATTTTGATCCATAAAAATATAGGGTCTAAACTTGTGGGAAACATGTGTCGACTTCTCCTTCCCTATTAATTTCCTCTTTTCCTCCTACTTGTTCTATGATTTTTATGCTAGGTTCTTGCCAGAAGAGGGTTTTTACTGCTGCTATTGGCAATTCCTCCTGAAAAATCATTTCGGATTTCTGAGTGAAAGGGAGATCAAATGAACGAGGGGAGAATTTCTCGAAGTGGGAATCACATGAATAATTTCCTAGCAGAGGGAAATGGGTTCATGAGGGTTCGTTTAGGGTTTCTAGGTCAGTGACAATATGTTTCAGATACCTTTCCCTATCAATTCTGATCATATTTTTGTGTCCCTTCAATGGTAGCCAAAGGTGTGCCCAATTTGTACTAAAGTATTCATTTAACTTCTCAAACCAATATCATCTTAGTAGTAACCCATAAGCTTCTCGGATATCTAATACAATGATGTCAATCACTTGTAAAAACTTAGGATGTGTCCCTATTCTCATCATTACATCATTGAGTTCTCCCATGACTTTGACCTAGGTTCTGTCTAGTTGTATTACATGTTTGTCTCTTTTGAGAGGAACGACATTTAATTTTTTTCAAATAGATAAGGGCATAACGTTGGAAGATGCTCCTCAATCGACCAAACAATTGTGGAGGTTCCTGTTGAAAACTTCAAATGTTAAAAGGAACAATGGGACAAAAGGTTTTCCATTCTTATCTTTCGAGCAACCGTTTATAGTTGGTTTTTTGACTAGATCTGTGGGAGTTAGATTTCTTTCCTGATCATTACTGGTAGTATGGTTTTCCAATGATCGCAAATCTTGTAGCAGGAAGTATTTTTGCTGAGGGATTCTACATATGTCCATAATTGATATGTTAGCCTTGAACTTCTTCAAATATTCGACTATGTTGTAATCAAATTTAGGTGATTCTTGGGTATGGATGCTTATAGGGTTCTTATGAGAAGAAATAGTTTCTTTCAGGTGATCAAGGGTTGTATTTCCCCCAGAGGTTTGGATAGTATCAAGACATTTTGAGACAGGTGGACCCTTACTGCACATTTGCACAACCAGGATCTCTACGAGTGTTTCTTGAGATTCAAATAAGTCGTCAGAAGGCATGATTAGGTCAGGATCCCATATCAGCATGGATGTATCTTCTTGTGGATCAATATCTTCTTGATAAAAAACATTCATAACTGAACCTTTTAGTTGTTCGGCCAGGGAGACTTCGTCTAGAAACTAATTGGAGATCAAATTCATGGCATGCACCCATTAAGGGCAGTCTCTTTCAGAGTGGTTTTCTTGGTGATAAGTACAGAAAGAATCATATGCTACATTTCCCAAATCGATATTTAAGTTAGTTGGGGGTGGTTCAATTGCTTTGAATGGTGTGTTCCTTTTAGAGAAAGGATTATAGTGCCTTTGTCCTTGTTTTCCCTCCTCGACACTTCTTTTCATATCTATGATTTCATTGGATAACTTCTTAACCATGCGTTGTAGGTATTCTATGTCCCCACTTCCCTTTTCAGGAGCTTTCTTTGCTTGTTTCCCTGGGGTTCTAGTGAGAAATAGCCCTCTCCGAGGAGGAGGTTGAACTTCCTTCTTAACTAAAGAGACCTAGCCTTCTTTACACCCTTTCATATGGAACTCTATTGTTTTGGCTTCTTCAAAATTCTCAGCTAGGGTTGGCTTGCTGGCCCTCTTTACAAAAATGGAATTAGAAGCTGGGAGGGCATTAATGTATACTTCGATTTGCAGCTCTTGAGTGGGTTTATATTCTGGATGGAATTTTTTTAAGATGGTGGTGAATCTTTGATTAATTTCTTTGACCCGTGTGCACAAAAACCTGGTCGGGGGTGTCGACCACTGGTCTTCTTATTTTTTTTCTTTGAGGAAGTATCGAAGCTCAAAAAAGTGCACCGATCTGTCGGGCATATGCTCTTGTGATTCTTCTGAATTGATTTAATTCCTTGTGAGGGAGAGCGTAAGGTATGTCAGGGAACATGAGTTCTTCCTCGATCTGGGGTGAGTTACTTTTTTCAAGAGTACTTAGTGTGTGTGGGTGGTCTTGGGAATGACTATCCATGCATGTGGGTTATTTTGAATATATAGGTTGTTTGAAATATTATGTCGAATATGTATTCAACCATTCATTCTCTAGCACTACTTCTAGCACCAATTCCATTGATGGGTCCCAAATCCCTTTAATTCAACAATAGGAACCAAACCCACCACCAAGGCCCAATTAGAATCTGCAACGTTTAATAGTGGAATGGTTCTCTAGATCTTGCGATTCGACCAATTCATTGATGGGCTTTAGGTTTTCTTGTGAAGGCCTCTCCTTCGTTTGGACTTTCTCTTTTTTTATTTTCTATTAGGTGGGACCGATATAAGATGGAAGCCGATATAAGCCAACTAGGTAACAAGACAAGAATAAGTTTAGCTACTAGAGAAGAGGCTAAGCTTGGGATAACTTGCTACTCAAGCATGTAGACAACAATTCTATACCACAGGCCTAGTACTAATACGTTAACGATGTGAGTATCCAATTACTGACTGAGATAGAAATCATCAGAAAGAAAACACATATGTGACAAATAATGGTAAGTAAAATAATTCGCTTAACTCTAAGCATCCATCACATAATAACACAACGATTCAATTTTATCATTAAAGAAAAGAACTGTAAAACATTGCATCATATAACTTAACAATAGATTTAATAGGTCTTACTCATTACATCATCCATTCATGAGACAAGATAGGAAATATTTCTTCTCCATGTCCAATCATACATGCATTTGATGAAAAAATAAACTTGTCTCTTGTCCAAAAGGACTTCTCAATTAAAGGCAACTCCAAAATAATTCTTAACAAAAATAGAAATGAGAGTTTCTAGCAACAACCATTGACCCTTGACTAATCGATCAATGCTCTTATTTATAACATAAAATTAACTGAAAATAACGGCTAAAAGGAAAATGAGTAAAACAAAAATTTCCATGTGGCATTCTCTCCTATCATTTTTTCTAACAATCATCTCAAGATATCACCTAAAAGGGTGACTCTTCTCATTCTCCGACCAAATGATGAACAACTCCTTATAGGTTTTGGCATATGGGAATATGTGTTGTTCCATCGGGGCAGTGTATATCTCTCTTATCTCTACCGCATGTGCCTGATACTTCACCAGAATGACACTTAACTATTGCAACATTGCTCAATCTTTGATCGGGTGTTCCATAAATGGTCGCACTTGACCTAGCTCTCTTGTGTCTATCATCTTTGTTATCCTTTCAGCCCATGATGAATCTTTCTTGGTGTGCAACTTGGCTATGTCGTGCAAGTCGATGAAGTTGTCAGGCATGCCAAACTTGGGGGGCTCTATATCCTTCATTGCCTTATTTATTTTGACCCCGTTTCTCTCGTATTTGACCCATTTTCTTGAATCTCCCGATGAGGCTCTCGAGCAATTCTTGCTCAATACTCAAAGGCATATTTCCTACAAATTGAAATTAAAATCATTTAGACACTACATATAGGACAAAACCTGGTAAAATATATGTATATAGTGTAATCATGAATAATCCTGACTGGTGCATACCTGCAGAGATTTCTAAACCTGGTTGTTTGATACTTACGGGATATCTGCAATTTTTTGAGTTGCTTGCACTTGCTCTGTTAGCGCCGTCATTTTTCTCTAGTTACGGTGGGTTACATATGCAAGCCACAGAATGAGAGATCATGTACAGAAAAAAAATATGAGAGTCAAAGTCACGCCAGTGGCCGGTTGGCCCTTAGAGTATGGAAAGGGTGTCAGAGCCAAACATGTGTTGCAAGTATGAGTATGTTCCAAGAGAGTCAGATCCTTTCATAATGAAATTCATCAGGCACACCAGGTTAGGGAAAATTGTTTAATCAAAATTCGCATCAGCAAGTGCATCAACCATAATCAACTCATCATGAAGGCTGGGGGATTTTAAAATCAAGGTGATCATACCACACATCCTCTGCAATTCATATCGGTTGTATCTCACATGCCCCAGAACATACTAGTCGCACGGATGTGCCGCAAAGAATATTCAATATGCTTCGAAACATCCAGTTCCTATGAATCCAACTTTCCTTGGCATGTTTCCACCCACTACTCACTTTGTTATAAATTCTAGGTGTTCTTCATGTGTTATAGTCACCTGCTGAGCTAATGCACTATCGGTGATTCGTCTCGTGAGATCATTCTAATCCAATTTTCATTTTGGGCTCTCGTCAAGTTCCCTATGCATAAGACAGATACATTTTCTCACCATGGGAAACCCTCAAAACATAAGATGGGGCCCACAAAGAAGACGAAGCACCAAGCCTGAGCCCTAAAGCGCCTGAGATTCATTCTTACTCACTACGAGAATTCTCGAGGCTTCAAAAGGAGGTTCCTACCTACACATGGAAACAATGGTATCACATCATGTTGAGTTCGAAGTGGAAGAAGTTGCACTGAATGGAAGGATGTTGGAATCCGTGCCTCCCCAACAACAGAAACCCCAGAGAATAGGAATGCTAAGGAAGAATAAGGAGGCTAGGGAAAACCAAATTCTGATTGAGTCATGCGCAATATCGATCGTTGAGGAATTACTTATGCGCATTATCTGGCTAGAGCCTATTGAAACCACAAGTCGGGGAGGCAGGAGTAAAATGAGGAGGACAAATGCTACGGGTTCTAACATTTGAGAGTCAACTCAGCAACTGAAGAAGGCACAACTTGCCATTGCTAAAATTTATGAATAAAATAGAGAATTAAGATGACAATTAGTGGCAAAGATCCTCGAGGTGTCAGAACCACAAGATTGTGAACAAAATGTGACATGGATCAAGAGACAATTCTAGGAAGCGCAAGACACAATACGTGAAGTTGCACAAAGCACAAAGGGTGTCGGAAGAACATAATATGAAAATATCCCAGGGATCGCAAAGAATCCAAGGAGAAAGTCTTCACCAACCTTGTCAGTGCACAGAGGAGGTATGATTAATGAACTCTATTTTGTATTCTTAGACGTATCACAAAATTTTGATAGTTTTTAGAAATTTTCAAGTTCTTAATGTAAATCAGGATGGTTGGCCAAATGGTGTAGACAGTGTCTCTTGTATGTAATGTGAGATCAATGGAAATCTAATATAAAGTCTTGAAACTTTAACGAAAGGATTCTCATTGTAGAGGTTGGATGCATTTTTTCTTTTCTTTTGTGTATATATCTCCTGTGTTCTTTGTCCATACTTTTTTTCTTGCCTGATTCAAAACATATTTTTGAGCTTGGGATTCATTGCATAGTGCCCTTTTTTTGCGTCATTCACATAGACCAAATTTCTTGTGAGGTTCTCCAAGTTACTGTGTTTTCCATTGATATCCTTCTATAAAAAACCCCTGACACCGATAAATTTTTCCATACGGTGATGACGTGACACAATTGGTTTGGGACACGTGGAAATGGGAGTCGATGTCCTAACTCACAAGTATTAGTCGAATTTGGGACCTTCTTCCATTTGTGCATACATAAATGAACCTGGGATCACGGATGTCACAAAGGAGTCGAGGATTGATGATCGGGGGGGGGACCTATCGCGTAATTTCCTTTGGGTTAGATTCCTCAAAATTCCCAATGCCAAAAGGTTTTCAGAAGTCAACGATCGGAGGAAATTTTTTAATTTGGTCTGAATGTTCATCGTGATTTGGTATGAATGTTCATCGTGATTTGGTCTTCTCTAATTTTTCTAAGCGTGTTGGGTATTGGCTATCGACGATATCATTTCCTTCTTTGTTAACCTTTACTCTTTTCTCCTTTTGTCAATGTTGAAGGGGGTCGGTCATTGATGATATCCTTGTATGATGCTCGTCGTGAAAGAAAACTCTCTTCTATCGATGCCGATGAAGATAGATGCTCGATGACTGTGGCTTCTTTGAATGATTTTTCTTCATTTTTTATTTCCTTCTGATGTCGAATATTTGAGCACGTCGGGGGAACGTTTTGGCTATCGATTCTTTATTTAAATGTTAAGTCTTTTAAGTTATGGTTTTTCTCATGTTCAAGAAAACTTTGAGAGACTTAAATGAGAATCAAAATGATAATCAAAGGCAACATTTTTTACAATGAAGTCGAATTAAACAGTGCAAAAAGATCAAGTGGTACCCAAAAAGTAAAATTTGACATAGACTTTTTTAGGGTGTGTTGAGTGTTCAATAGGTTCTAAATGGAGATCAAGCCAATACACTATACTTTATATATGGGGTTAATATATGGAACTTAGGACGAATAAAACTATCAGAGAAGTGTGTCTTTATGTTAATTAATTTTCAGGTAGTAATAACATAGAGTCGATACTTAGTTAGGTTCCTGCTAAATAGGATTAGTTGCAATAAATATATTAATATCCTCGACATGTTTTAATCAAGTCAAGGTCTAGTGCGACGAATATAACACAACGTTTGCTATCAGGAAAGGCACATAAGAGTTTTGTTGTAAATTCTCCTCATATTTTGAATGATCATAAGTTTGGGACGAAGATTGTTGAAGGGTGGGTGTATGTAACGCCCCATATTTTGGCCTTAGGTAGTTAAAACTTTTATTTTTATAATCTTAGTAATTCATTTCTTAACAACTATTTCGACTCAACAATGTTGATATAGACAAGTGACAAGTGTACATATGAATCTATTTATGTGTTGCATACTATTATTTTCATTGTTATATGCTCATGATGATGATAACTCTCTAATCTATTTAAACATGCAAATTAAGATGTGGAATTTACATACATGGATATCGATTCAAAGTTATGTTGTGAATGCATAACAAATGCAAGACATGAGAGAAAAAAACATACATTTCTTAATTCAACGTCAATACAGATATGGAATCTTATATGAAATTATGATGTATATACATGTATATGAGTTATTGCTAAACTAACCTATAGGTTGATGAGCTATATGATATCCAAATGACTATAGTGATGAGGTAACATGGATTTCGTATACATCAACAATATAGTACAAAACTTCTATAAGTTATAATTATTATTTAATTAATGATTCGTAATATTGCTATGATTTGTGGTAAGTGTGGTTTTGATAGGACACACAACTTTCCTAGAGTGGTTGCTTGATGATGTGAATATAAGAACATTATTTGCAATATAGGATTTGATGTAGGGTGTTGACCCTAGTTCTATAAGGAGGGGTGGAGGTATTACCCACTGTTTATCCTATGAAACCTAGAGTCATGGGAGGGATGTGTGAAGTCACACTCCCCTAGACGTATGATTTCGACTACTAGTTGCCTATCGGGGAATCTTGGTTGAGATGTATGACACTTTATCTTATGGGCTCTATCTGGAGCTACGTCAATATAGTTGACACTCCAACTTAGTCCAACAGAGGAAAGGATAGGATGAAAGATGGAACTAGGTTAGGAAGGAAGGATGCTTCGATTTTAGTTGAAAATACGGATTGGGGATTAGAGATGCCACTATTATTTACTCCCTTGGTTCCTACCATGTTTAAAACCCAATTTTTATTTCCTATTGATATTTTAAGTATGATAATGAGTTATAAATGAATCGGTTTAATTTTGTTAGTTAATATTATTGAATGATGCATCACTTGATCTATTGTCCTACGTGTATTAGTGTGATCATATAGGAACTATGCACTAGAGGAAATGGTTGATGATCATTAATACATGCATGACATATGTGTCTTCTAGCTATGCACACATACCCTACACATGTACACTAGTACAATTAATTAATGTATTAATTATTAAAGTATATTATTAACTATTTAATTGAATTTGTATTGATTATATAAATTATATTGCATACAAAATATCTAGAAGCATTAAATACCTTCTTTGAATTTTATTGATGGTTGGTATGATGAATTGAATGAGCATGGTGGGTTGTCATGTACATTTTGGTGAAAATTGTCAAATTGCATTTATTAGATCACATGAGAAGAAAGACTTTGCATTTTATTTATTGTTGTTTAATGCAAGTTATTTATGTTTTAGTTTGATTTTAATCTTTTTCCTGAAAATTTAGATAAGTGAGGTTGATGGATAATAATGAGGGTGGTTGAAGAGACTTGGGGAAGGGTGTATGGAAACTTGATAAATAGGGAAAACAAGTGGTGACAAACGGGGGGAGGTTTGAGAAATATGAGAGGTTGTGAAATACTTGGAAGATATATTTCTTATGATGGTTTTCTTTGAGCATTTGTGCTTTGTTGTTATTGGATTTATGGGCATGAAGGGCAGAGAAACCAAAATCTTTCTTGGACCTAGGAATCATTCTAGGATCCTAGTTGGTTGGGAGGATTTCATTGTTTCACTCTGGGAAAACGAAAAAAAAAATGGTTGGAAGCATCTTCCTACTACTAGCAAGGTTACATTGCAATTGATGAGCTTCAACAGAACATGGAGGAGGTATTTTCATTTGTATTTTGTTGTACTTATTTTTTAAGTTTTAATTCTTAGAGTTAACATATTAATTAATTCATCATGTTATTTACAATTATCATTGAGCAAATATAAAAGAGTTGTGGAAATAAAAATCAATGAAATTACATTAAATCAAAGTTCTTAATGCATATGTATTTAATGAGTGATTAATTTCCTAACATCATACATGGGTTTTACATTTGGTATCAGAGATTAGGCTTGAATGCTAGGGAAGAAAAGGGCTACCATGTTTTTGTAAACTACTCTAAACAAATAGTAAAGTACTTGTATACTACATTTTCAATCATGGTATATGAAGATTAAATTGCAAGGTTGTGAGCATCACGTTCTCCTACAATCAAGAGAGAGTTATTATTGATTATCTCGTGTAATAACTAAAATAGCTTTTTTGAAAGTCATGGAAAATTAAAACATTATTTAATAGGCAAAAAACTTGGAAATGTTCATAAAATATTGAGCAAAGAACATCAATCTTCTCATATTTGGGTGATACACATGGAATTTATCCCAAACAAGGTACACCATGATTTCAATGAAACATTTGCTCCAGTTGCGCGCATGCACATAGTCAAAACTATGTTAGCTATTGTCGCACAATACAAGTGGCCACTTTATCATATGGATGTAAAGTTAGCATTTTTGAATGAAAATTTAGAAGAAGAAGTAGTTGTGGAACAACCACAAGGTTATTACTTTCGAGGACAAGAAGACAAAGTATACAGATTGAAGAGAGCATTGTATGGGTTAAAACAATTTCTGAGAGCTTGGTACAGTCGCATAGATTCTTATCTCATGCAGAATGGATTTCAGAGAAGTGAAAGTGAGTGAACATTGTACATCAAAGAAAATCATCAAGGACATGTGCTAATTGTTTGTCTATATGTGGATGATTTGATATTTACATGTGACTTTGGTATATAATAATTTAAGTTAGTCATGAAGGATGAATTTGAAATGATTGATTTAGGGCTTATGAGATATTTTTTGGGAATAGAAGTGTACTAGTCCAAAAATGGTACATTTATCTCATAGTCTAAGTATGCACATGAAATTATTAAAATATTCAATATGATAAATTTCAAAGAAACACCAACGCTTGTCGTAACACGATTGAAGTTGAGAAAGGAAGATAAAGGGTCCAAGGTGGATCCCACACTGTTTAAAATACTTGTAGGAAGTATTATGTTTCTCACAGTGACAAGACCTGATATTATGAATGGAGTGAGCATAATTTCAAGGTTTATGGAAACTCCAAAATATTCACATTGGAGGGAAGGACAGAGAATCCTGAGATATGTGAATTGAAAAAACTATTTTGGCATAAAGTAATCTACTTCAGAATATTTTAAACTCATAGGATACATAGACAATGATTGTGGAGGTAGCATAGATGACACGAAAAGTACCTCTAAGTACACATTTCATTTTGGAACATGTATGGCATCATGGACATCAAGGAAGAATCCCATAGTTACTCTTTCTTCAACGGATGAAGAGTATGTCGCGGCTACAAGTGCAACTTGTCAAGTAGTTTGGATGAGAACAATGTTAGAAGACTTGTTCAAGGAACAACAGAAACCAACAACAGTATTCTGTGACAACAATTCAGCTATCATGTTATCAAAGAACCATGTACTTCACAAGAATATCAAGCATATTGATACAAGGTATCACTTTATCGGAGAATTAGTCAATAACAAAGAGACATGTTTAGAATTTTGCAGGTCAAAAGAACAAATCACATACATTTTTACAAAGGCTTTAGCAAGAGATGCATTTCAACATCTGCAAAGTAGTCTGGGAGGCGCAGTTATAGATGAGTGACCATAAAATTGTAAATTCAATTTTTTATGTATTTTTTTAATCCCACCTACTTATAATTAAGGGGGAGTTTTGGAAATAGTAATTACAAGTTGGTGACAT